>WHNR01000028.1:760000-1007500 GCA_009859135.1 Formica selysi | reverse complement strand
ATGTTATAAAAATACCGGGTTTGTTACACGCGCGCTAATCATTTTTTTACACTACTTACGAGCTCTAATCAAAAAATATCTGATTTAATTTTTTTTTCTCTTAAACTGGGTCAAGATCGAAACTGTGTGGCACGTGATATTGTGAATTTCTGCATTGTGATTAAGCGGATTAAGCAGGAAATCTGCATTAAATTTTTTGCCAGAAATTCAGCAAGCAAAAAAATATTGATTAAGATTTTCAGATTAGTATAGAGATAAAAATTTGATATAAATTCTCTGCTTAGTCCGTAAGGTCCAAGGTCGCATATTACAAAATCTCGATCTTCAGCTCCGTCTAGTTTAGGAGAAAAAAAAATAAAATCAAATATTTTTAATCAGATCTTGTATTTTATTTACTAAACTCCAACATTAAAAATAGACATGTGTTTGCGCATACAGATATAGTCATATAAAAACATGTCATTTAAAATCTACAAAATTACATCATTTAAGGCAATATTATTAAGAATAAGCGTGTAACAATCATTTTCATACTTTGAAAACAAAAATTTGATAAAAAATGTATATGTAGGTAATAAATATGTAATGTATGTATAATATATGTAAATATATGTTTAATAAATAAAATCAAATAGAAAATAACTCACACTGCTAAGTTTCTAAATATTTGATGTCAAGATACATAATCTCTGTACCGACAACCGATCGAGATATTATTGTAAACTAGAGAAGAGTATATTATAATTTTTTTCGTTCTTCAAACGCAGAGAAATAAATTCGCATTAAATGATAAAATTATTGTACTATTAATTCTCTTTGTAAATGCTAAAATAGTTGCGTACGAAATAAGCACAGCAAAAGAATATCAGTATCAATGAAAAGAGACAACAATGACATTCAATATATTCGAGTATCGAGATAACATGCTTTTTTAAGAATGGAATCTAATCTGGTTTTCGCAGTGTAGAGGAATAATAAGCATTAAAACACCCCCACCCCGCACAAATTTAGACATCGGTAAAAAAGTACATAGAATATAATATTATTACAATTTATAAATTATTAATATTACAAAATTAATTAATAATATTACAAAAAATATCACTATATTAAGATTAGATATAATTTGCCGTAAAAAAAGTCACATTTTCGAATTTCAAGAACTCGATATAAATGGATTTGATATATAAACGAGCAATTAATGCATAAAATACGTGCTTCTGATGAATAAACTAACTAAGTTTGATTAAGTTCATGTTAATTCTGATAAAATGTAATAGCGGTTTAAGAGCCGACATTACAAGAGCTTTTGCCTATATTTTGTACTTTTCTTCTATACTTGAACTATATAAGATTTACCGAAATTACTGATTATTAAAAATAACTTTTTTGATACAATAATTTATTTATTAATATATCACACATAGTACATGTTTAATAGTGCATAATCAGAAAATATGCATATATACATATATTTCGTTTTTGTTAATAAAGAATGAAATAATATACGGACGTACACATTCAATTTGCTTGCTTATGAAAACATGAAGGATAAATAAATGCTAGTTAAAGCAATTTATATGACTTACTATGTATTTGAATTGTAAATCGAAAATATCATCGATTGCGATAAATAAGCCATAAAATGGATGATATCATTAAATTAATGTATATAAAAAATATTTTCACACAAAAGTTCACACACGCACGTATGCACGCATGCACGCACACACGCACGCACGCACACACAAATCATCATAAATGATAATCAATAATCAAAAATGCTTTATTTTCGAGATTTGAGAAATGTGTTAAATAAAAGTTGTAAGGTTTAAAGTGAAGCATTAAGTAGCAATGTTAGTCTCACTTTAAATAGCAATGTTACAGTCACGTAACATCGAGTCCGCAAAATCACTTATTGACCACCCCTGATAACTTGGCGGAAAGCGGCCGCATAAAAAAATATTTCATACAAAAGTTGTAGGGTTTTAAGTGGCGCATTACATAGTAATATTAGTATGATCCTGAATAGCGTTGTCAAGGTCACATAAAAATCACATTGACATTTTTACATGGGAATCCCCATTTTTATTGCAGATTCATGTAGTTTACCTTGAGAACTTTTCAAAACACTGCAATAAAGTATTTTTTCATTAAGTATTTTTCGAGTTATTTTATATCTTAATCTGACATATTTTGATATAAAATATAAAATATCTCGTAAAATATTTAGTTTTCGATAATCTTACCGTAATACTTTTACGTACAGAATAATGAGATAAATTAATTGGTATAAAGAAAATATTGGTTTTTAAGAAAAAGTACGTAATTATTTACAATATATTTTTTTAAGCAATTATTTGTTTCTTTTTTTAAATCAATTAATTCATCTCATTATTCTATACATAAAAGTATTACGGTAAGATTATCGAAAACTAAATATTTTACGAGATATTTTATATTTTATATCAAAATATGTCAGATTAAGATATAAAATAACTCGAAAAATACTTAATGAAAAAATAATTTATTTGCAGTGTTTTGAAAAGTTATCAAGGTAAACTACATGAATATGCAATAAAAATGGGGATTTCCATTTAAAAATGTCAATATAATTTTTACGTGACCTTGACAACGTTATTCAGGGTCATACTAATATTACTATGTAATGCGCCACTTAAAACCCTACAACTTTTGTACGAAACATTTTGTTATTTGACCGCTTTTTGCGAAGTTATCAGGGGTGGTCGTTTAAAATAAGACATCCTGTATACAGAGTGACCGTCCATAAATATCCGAGCAAATATCTCATAACTGATTGAAGTTAGAAAGTTTAATAAGAGAAGTTTAATAAGAGAAATTAGCACAGTTTTTATTCCGCAATAAAACGCATGTAAAAAATTTTTTTTGCTGGTAACCTTTTTAAGTTATGAAGGTCATCGTTTTTTTAAATAGAACTCCCTATTCTTTATTGCATATTCTTATAGCCCTTCTTAAGATCTTTTCAAAACACTATAATAAAGTATCTTTTTATTAAGTATTTTTCGAGTTATTTTATATCTTAATCTGACATATTTTGATATGAAATATAAAATATTTTGTAAAATATTTAGTTTTCAATAATCTTACTGTAATACTTTTATGTACAGAATAATGAGACAAATCAATTTGTGTAAAAAAAGAAACAAATAATTGTCTTTAAAAAAATACATTGTAAATAATAGTAGAGAAATGTTTTTTTCTACAGGGTATTCGAAAAGTAATTATACACCTATCTGAAATATTAAAACAAACACTTATAAAACATTATTAGCAAATTAATCTTTCTTTACAAAAGATATTGGAAGTGACCTTCACGAGCATGTAAAAGACACAAATCTTAACTCGTTTAATTTTGTTATTGAAAACTTTCTTCAGTTCTCCTAGTGATACATCTCTGATGAGAAGAATGACTAATTTGCTATAATTTTGCTAATAATGTTCAATAAATGTTTTTCTTAAATATTTTAAATATGTATAATTTTCAAACATCCTGTATATTCTACACTCTAGAGGTGTTGTCCGACTTCTTATTCATCTGTTACAAGCCAGATGGTTTGGATGAATATTTCACAAGAGATTTAGTTAAAATAGTCTATCCATCTTCTTCGTATTAAATAATTCTAACAATAAGAGATCGTTTTTTTATTACAGTGCAACATTAAGAAATCGTGTTAGGACAATTTTAAAAATGGTGTCTCCTCTTTGTTTTCCCCTATACCTTGAGACATGTCGCGTTCTGACACGACATGTCTCCCAAT
This sequence comes from Formica selysi, assembly GCA_009859135.1. Lineage (NCBI taxonomy): Eukaryota > Metazoa > Arthropoda > Insecta > Hymenoptera > Formicidae > Formica > Formica selysi. The sequence continues at coordinate 1,003,700 of WHNR01000028.1, read as the reverse complement.
GCGACACGTGCTTCGTGGCGGTGTATCTCTCCTTTTTCGAAACCATTCCCCGTGGATAGAGTTCGGTTACGCGGTTTCTGCTTATTCGGCACATACGACCGGACGTGACGTCACTGGAACTACGTGAAGTGTTGATTGCGGATGGCAAATGCGACTTGACACCCGAGGAGTTCTGCCTCCTCGTTGTGATTCACTCGCGTTACCGCGTTGTTACCTCACTTCTATGCAACAGATTTGAATCACATACAAGCAGATCGATGTTTGAAGATATTTTCATATATATGGTCAGCATTAAATCAGTCGAGATATTTTTTTTAGTAACTCGAAATGCTCTCTGTTAAAAAAGAAATGGTTTTTTTCATAAAACAAATTCTCTTATTCGCTAACAAATACATTCTGATAAGCAATGAAAAAAGGTGTCTCAACCATTAAGATATCGATTATATCTGTGTGCTTATACAATAACAAATGATCTGATTGACCATCAATTCTTAAAAGAATTATCTTTTATTTAAAAATTAAAAAAGAAAACTATTATAACTTTGACATTTTAAGATTAAGATTTTTAATATTAAGATTTTAAATATTTTTAGAAATCTCCAAATTATAATAATAATTGAAATTAAAATAACCCGAAAAAGAGAGAAAGGGGGGACGGGGGAGGGGGGGGGAGAGAGAGACAGAAAGTTCATATATATAAATTTCTAGAAAAAATGAAATTTGGAGAAATGAAAAAAATTGCGAATATATAATTAATTATATATATAAATTCATACATAAGTATGAATAATATATAATTATATAATTATATATAAATTTATATATAATTATATATGAGCACAATTTTTTTCTCACTTTTTAAAATATTATTTAAAAAAAAAAACACTATGAAAATTATTCTTTCAATAATTATTTAATATGGACTTCTTTTCCCGAAAAGGATTTTATTTGGTAATTTATTTTGAAGTTATTATTATTAGACAGTAACATATATCATAAGACACACACATAATCCCCATTTGTCTTAAGAGAAAAATATTTTTTTATATCTTAATTTAAGATTATATTATATAATGGCATTGTATTACTTACCTCTTTTATAGAATTTTATATTTAACTTTATAATAAATACATATCAAATATTATCAGTTTCTTTTGAAACTAACAATCCTACACAAATATATCAAGACATGTATTAATAAAGGACTGTTTCATAAATTGTATCATAAATTTCTATCACAACATTAAAAATGCATAATTGATTTTTTTTTAAATTTGTCTTATCAAAGATTAAATGAAGAAATTGCAAAAAAAATAAACTTATATAAAGATCCAACAATTCTAGCAATCAAATCTTATTTCCTTAAATAAGAAACGTAATAGAGCTATCATAATGATATTGTAATGTTTATAATATATCAATTTCAACAATGTAATCGTGTAACAAAGATATTTTAATCATCCTAATTTCTCTCTGTCACGATTGTTGTTATGTCTCTGAGACATCCACGCGTAAAAAACTTCACGTACCGCGTAGGAAAATTACATCATTCGAGATTTCCCTGAGTTGATCGACTCCGACGATGTGCATGCGAACATGTAAATGAGGTCATGTCCTTTATTGGCCTTTTTGAATCTGTACATATCGATACTGTTCTAGATTGAAGAACGCGTGCTCTCTCTCTCTCTCTCTCTCTCTCTCTCTCTCTCTCTCTCTCTCTATTCGTAAAGTTAAAAAGAACACTGCAAAAATGTCCTCGCGCGTGCAATCTCGGGTGCACGAAGGTCGCCGTTTTCAAGATACCACGATGCATCGCCGCGATGTGATCCGATGCGGTGCAACGCGATGCGATGCGATACGTTTCTCGTTGCATCGCCGTAGTCAGCAATTGGCTTACAAGAGCTCGCGGCCACCGGTTGTATTAATAAATTCGTTACCAGGAAGTCCAGCCCCTGCAATGTGCGAGCGAGTAGAATCAATTCAACTGCAACCGAGCGATATTATTAAGAAAGATAACGTGTCGCTTAATATGTATTATTAAGACCCGCCTATCTCGGTCGACCAGAATTGTTTTACATGGGAGGATAATATCACTCTTTGCTATAACCTTATATATATATATATATATATATATATATATATATATATATATATATATATATCTATATTTTTTATTTTATCTTCTTGAAAACAATTTTAATCCATTAATGAGTTTCTGCTTAAAATAATATTTTAACCAGAAACTCATTAATCCATTAAAATTGTTTTCAAGAAGATAAAATAAAAAATAAAAAGATCTTTGTTAGTTTATAAAATGTTTACATTCGTCAATTACGGATAATAGGATGGAAAAAGTTTATTCTAAGAAACTTTGATACTCTTTAATAGTGTGGTAAAAATGTTAAAAACACATATACAAAAAAAAAAATTGTAAGAAAACAAGGCTTGTTGTTTTTTTCCACAAAAAACCATATGTTATGAAAAGCTTTTCTATAAATGATTATGCTTTTTGTGAAAAAAAGAACAACAAGCCTTTTTTTCTTTCAATTTTTTTTCGTGTATGTGTTTTTAACATTTTTACCACACTGTTAAAGAGCACCAAAGTTTCTTAGAATAAACTTTTTCCATCCTATTATCCGTAATTGACGAATGTAAACAGTTTATAGACTAACAAGGATCTTTTTATTTTTTATTTTATCTTCTTGAAAACAATTTTAATGGATTAATGAAATTTTTCTGATTAAAATAATATCAAAAACACCATAACTTGAAGAATTTTCAGTTAGATGCATAATAAAAATTTTTGTTATGCATCTAACTAAAAATTATATAAATTATATCGTGTTGGTGTGTATAATTTGCTCCAAAAGCCTTATTTATTAATCCATTAAAATTACTTTCAGAAAAAGATATATTAAGAACATTAGATTTTGTGACGTAAATGTGCATATTACAGGGGACTCACCCACATAGACCTTGACCTGGACATATGTTATCAAGGTCATGACTCTGAGTAATATCTAAAACATTTTAGCCGTCGCTCGTTGTTTATTAAAAAGTTATTAACAATTAAATTGTACAATGTTGATAAGAACAAGTATTAAATACGATAATTTGAACTTCTCCGGTTTGAAGAATCATGAATTTTATATTAGTTGTATATTTAAATATTTAAATAAATGCATGAGCAGGGGAGGGTTGCAGCCCCTCTCCCCAAAAAACTAACCAAACTCAAATTTAATTTTTATTTAAAGGATAGAAATTCACTTGCAATGTCTATACAGGCAATAATTTAATACTAATAATTATCACGGATATGTGTGTTATTGATTATAATTAAATATGACAAACATATATGAAAGAAACAATATAACTGTATGGTTATAATTATATGATTTATAATTGTACGGTTCTATGTGAATTTCACATATACAAAGTGTCCCACGTAAAATATTACAAGCCAATAACTCTAAAAATATTTGTCAAATCAAAAAGTTGTTCATGAAAAAGTTTCATGTATTTGAGCGGCCTTTCTAACTATATAAACATAAAGTCGTCTCCGCTTCCCCTTCAAGGTGGATGGGGAGTAATTTCATAATTTCAGGTAGAACTCCTTATAAAATGTTACATATTTGGATTCTACAGAAAAAAACAAGTACATTTTATCTAAAACATTTATTTGAAAAATACTTCTATTAAAAGTTATAAGCATTTAAACTTTAAAGTAGAGCGCATTCAAATTAATGATAAAAACATAAATTAAATAAAAGACTTATAGTTTTTCTGTTTTTTTACTTTATTAAATGTTTGAACTGTTGTCTATTCTCATTTAAATATTTATTAATTTTTTTTTACAAAATTTTGTAGAGTACGTGAAGCTTAGCGTGACCCCAGAAATGTTAGAGTTAGACAAAATTTTGTAGAAAGGATTAATAAGTATTTACATGAGAATGGGCAACAGTTCGAACATTTAATAAAGTAAAAAAACAGAAAAACTATGATGCCTTTCATTTAATTTATGGTTTTCTCATTAGTTTTAAATTAAATAAGATTCTTTAAAAGCCTTTCATACACTAAAAGAAAATATAAATTTTTTATATATTGAGATTAAGATAAATTTTTTAAGATATTTATAGTATGAATACAATATGTATACATGTAATATTAAATTTGATGGAAAAAAAAATTAATATTATGTTAAATGTGTTTGTTCGAATGTTCGTTTGTTTCTTTATTTTTTAACTTTTGCCATGTTTTAAACATACAAATGCGCTATTATATTATAGAGGAAATAAGCATATAATAGAAAACTAAATTAAGTAATATTTATATAATTTTGATTTCTAATATTAAATAAATAACTGTAGAGTACCGCAAAAAACATTTATATGTGTGTCACTTTTTCTAATATAATATTTATAAACATTTTGCAATTTTTGTATTTGTTAAAATGTCTGCTTCCTTTTTTGATTCTGATTCTTTTTATCTTTTTTATTCATAGTATGATAATTATCATTGTTTGTTTATAAATAATTTTTAATGTATTAAAATAATGCTGAGTTTATTGATATATTTGATTCTAATTCTCAGGACATATAAATCTTTCATTATTAGCTGTAATTTTTCTTTACATTATCTCATCAAATTAAAATTTAAAAATATGTAAAATTTTCATTACATCAAACAAAATTGTTTACGTAAAGGATTCTTCATGATTACTTATCTTGAAATTACAACTTTAAAAATTCGCGGCAATTAAGAGCCAGACGCGGATGTAGTGGTGCGTCAGTTCCATAGAAAATAAATCCATATTATCCTTAAATATTTTATTACATTTGACATTCTTTTATACAAAAATACTTATATTTATTGTAATAGTGATCTCTTGAATTAAATCCTCTAACCAGAATAAGTTAACATATTTGATTGAAAAGAATTTAATAATAAGTAAAAGTCAAAACTGGATGTGTTAAAGGTTAAAGCCATCTGCGAAAATATCATAAGAATATAATACATATACATATGTATCTCAAATATTACATCACATGGACAATGTTTGTTAGCTCATCTATTTATTTATCTTTTTTTATATTTCCCTCTATACTTATCTTTGTTCATATTTCTTTGAAAATAAGCCAATTTTTATTTTATTTATTTTAATTTTTGAAAAATTACATTTTACAATAAATATGTATATAAGATAAAAATATTTATTATCTCATGGATACTTTTTTAAAAATTTGTCTGTTATAAATAATTTCTATTGCAGAATTTGAATATATTCCAAATAATTGTTTAAACAAATATCAGGTAACAGATAAACATGTTTTTATCTCTAAAATAAAACAATTGTTAAATCTTACTGATTTATTCTGAGAAATATCTACTAATTAAAAAGAAAATTATATGTTAATACTTAAATCAGACATATTACCTTTTTAGATAATATCTGTTAAATTTGTTGTTGTGTGAGACAAAATTTATAAGTTTTATATTTCATAATTCAGATCGTTGTATTGATATGTTGTTTGAAATTGAGCATCATAGTAGCTAACAGAAATCTTTGAATGTTTATTAGCGACAAATAAAATATTAGAGCAGAGGCATAAAAAGCGCTTTGCTGGCGGTGTTCGACGATTATTAAATTTAATAGCTCTACAGAAAAAGCTGCTTTCGATCGTTCGAATCTCAAAAGCTCGTTTTTCACGTCGCACCCTCTTCTTACGCTAAAACAATAAAAATGTGCCATTAATAACGACCGGGTGACAAATATGACGGAACTTCCGACGCGAGCCGGAAATCGCTAAATGCATCCCAGGACCCAAACGCAATTCCCACAAATATGGCCTGCTATTCTTTGGCTCATGATTCCGCTATATTCCATACTGTCCGTCGTTTCCTTCCGCCTCCTTTCTTCTTACGCTTCTTTCCTTTGATATATGACTTGCGCGTCTAGCCGTCTATTCATATTTACTGATGTGCAAAAATTTAATTTTTTGTTTCAATGTTTAAATTTCAATCAAAAAAATTAAACATCTTGATTATTATATAGATTCTCTCTTTAAAAAAGAAGACTTTTACAAAATAAGACCAGAGAGAGCACAGCAAATATATTTAAATTAAAAATCTAATAAAATAAATTATTATAAAAATATTAATTTTAATTATTATAGAAATATGCCAATATGTCAATACCTATCTGCTTGCCCAACCTGTCCAATTAGATATGGTTGGCCTTGCATCACTTTTAGCGACGCTGTTCTAGTATAATATATAGAAATCTGTGGTTGGAACTAACGTTTGTAATCATGACGACACGAATAACGGCATTTGACTGAGACCGATACACGACGATGATCCGAGAATAATTGAGGCACGAACGGCAAACAAATTTCACATCCCCTCTGGCATGCCACGATTTCTACTTCATTGTCATCTGTCATCGCGCCCGGAACAAATGAGCGCCTGAACAGCGAACACACACACACACACACACACACACACACACACACACACACACACACATGTATGAACAATTTACTCGAGGATTATCCGTCGGAAACGTAGATAGAGAAGGTAGGGATTTGCGGTTTGGGGTCCTCGAACGTCGCGATTAGATATTCGATCACTACAACTGGAATACTTACGCGGATACTCGTCAAGTACTTGTGACAATAAGTGTCATAAATTTCCGACATATTCTTTTCATTCAGATGTTATCCATCATTGATGAAATATTTTTTGAATATCTTAGTTTTAAATAAACCTCTGTAACTATCAAGCAAAAATACCTCCCCAAAGATGAATGGAAAGTCATTGATATTATTAGCTATTATTATTGATATTATTTCGATCATTCAAAATAAATATCTGAACGTTTAGTCTAGAATGCATTATTAATTTTATAAGTGACAATTCCACAAAATATTTTAGAATGATTACAAGAGAGAAAAAGAGAGATAACTGAAAATTGTATTTTAAAATAGTACATCTTCTACAAAAAGATTGCAAAGTAACACAAAAGGATTATAAAACAAATAACATTTTCTAGTTTTATCAAGATTTCAAAAATTTTTTTTTTTTACAAAGAAAAATAATATTTTATAAAAACATTAAGTTTTACATCGAAAGATTAATTTATTTTACTAACTTTATATATATATCTTTATAGTACCCTTTATATTACTGCCTACTGTAAAGAAACGACAATGTAAAAAATCTAACAAAGTTGCTTATTTAAAATTAATTAATTGGCTACATATATAGAGTGTTATCATGCAATTTGCATGGGGATTTATCTCTTATAGAATGATAATAAAAAAATGACAAAGGAGAAAAATGAATAGCAAAATAGCTTATTTTTGGAATTGGTTTTTGCTCTACAAAAATATATAGATAGTGTTTTAAACAACTTATAGTTGTTTAAAATAAAAAGGTCTTTCAATAAACTAAACTTTAAGAGTGCAAACAAGTAATAAAATTATATTTAATAAATTTTAAATAAAATAAGTATACTTTCATAACAAAAACTGTTTTTTTATAACTCACATGTTTTTCTTGAATGTAACGATGCATTCAAAGAATGCAACTGTATCTTTCTTAATGGGAAATTGTTAATTTTTTATATTGTATATATATATATATATATATATATATATATATATAAATAAATATATATATATATATATATATATATATATATATATATATAAAGGGTGTAACTAAACAAACGCATATGGACAATACTATCAGATACAGAACAACAATCCAAATCGAAAAGTCCTGAACCATTTTTTGATCTGAGCTTTCTTTTCGTTGTTATACAATGTTAAAGTTAGCTAATCAGCGCCTGTCTATACAGCAGAAAGCCGTCTCGCTACTCCGACCCCCGTCATACCTTCTTTGTTTTCCGTTGTAGACAGCCGCTGATTAGTTAACTTTAACATCATATAACAACGAAAAGAAAGCTCAGATCAAAAAATGGTTCAGGACTTTTCGATTTGGATTGTTGTTCTGTATCTAATAGTATTGTCCATATGCATTTGTTTAGTTACACCCTGTATATATATATAATTGATTTGTCGAAATATTTATAAAGAGTTATAAGAGTGAAATGGTAAAAAATTGAATGATTTACAAAATGTTGTATATTTTAGTCTGGTATATATATTTTAATATAAAATATATAAAATATCCTGCAAAATATTTATTTTTCGAAAACTTTACTTTAATACTTTTATGTGTAGAATAATGATATAAATTAGCATAAAGAAAACACATAATTGTTTGTAAGAAAAAGTATGCAATTTGCAATGTACAATTACACAGGTCTGTATAATTTTATTTTTTTTCTATGGTCTGGAAAAAACGAGTAGTTTCTTACAGTTTTTTGTGCGTTGAATCTAAATCGGCAAGGCAAAATGGTCTATCACGTCAGATTTTCGAGAAAAATGGGATTAAAATCCCCCCAAAACGCGTTTTTCACCATTTTTGAAAATTTGTAGCTGACGAACCCGATGTGTAAAAGACTTCAGACAGAGCTCAAATGAAAGCTTGAACATTGTTCTTTACTTAATATAAAAATAGCCGATCTTTTACTGCAGGTACCATAGAACCTTAGGCGCGCTTTATTTTTAGGTGTAGTCGCACTTGTCAAGTGGAACGATTGCCCCATGCAGTCCGATTACAAAACTGTTGCAAACAGTAAAAATTTTAATTATAAATTTAATACACGAGATTAAAAGTGCTTAATCGCATTAAAAATGTTTTTTTGTTTATTTGTTAAAAAATTATAAACAATTTTCAAAAGATAATAATTTTTTACAAATATAACAAAATATGATCTTTTATTCTCATTTATTAAATTCACTATTGAAATGTCTACTATTAGCAATGGTTTTGCAATCGGATTTGCATGGGGCAATCGTTCTACTTGGCATAGTGCAACTATACCTAAAAACAAAGCGCGCTCGAGAATTGATGGTACCTGTGGTAAGGCCAGTGGCACATAAAAAACTTAAGCAGTAAGACTTAAGACTTAAGAATTTCATCCTTACAGAATTTTCAGCGTTGCTTATGTTTCAATATGGCTGTTTACGTTCTCAACTGTAATTGGTTGCTTTCCTTATGTCTCAAGAGAACCATGCAGTAGTAATTATCGAAACTAAAGTCTTTTTTGGGGAATTTTTGGGAATTTACAAAAAAATTAATTAAAATCGAGAATTGTCCGTTAACAAAATGTTTATTAGGATTATAAACTTAAAAAAAATTTTTTTTTTGTTTAGAATATGCATTAAAAATGGGGCTGCAGATGGCTGATCGAAAAGGATTTTTAAATAATTTATGCAATGATAACTCAAATACAGAAGCTCAAATCGACTTAAAAAAATTGAGCATGTTCACAATATGTATAATTTCGGACTGAACCCCTAAAAAGTCTGTGCGAACTTTAGTTTTTGAGAAAAAAATCAAATAGGCGATTAAAATGGCGATCTTTTTAAAAAAGTTCGAAAAACAGATCAGTTTAAAATTTTTTTCTTAAAAACTAAGGTTCGCACAGATCTTTTAGAGCTTCAGTCCGAAATTATACATATTGTGAACATACTCAATTTTTTTCAAGCCGTTTTGAGCTTTTGTATTTAAGTTACTGCAAAAATTATTTAAAAATTCTTTTCGATCAGCCATCTGCAGCTCCATTTTTAAAGCATATTCTCAACTAAAAAAAATTGTTTTTTATAGTTTATGATCCTAATAAACATTTTCTTAAAGGACAATTCTCGATTTTAATTCATTTTTTTTGTAATAATTCCCCCAAAAAGACTTTATTCTTGACAAATACTATTGTCTAGTCCCCTTAAGTCTTATTGCTTACGTTTTTCTATATGCCGCGGCCCTTAAAGATTTGATATTTTTATATTAAAGTACAGTGTTTAAGCTTTCATTTGAGCCCTGTTTGAAATCTCTTGCACATCGGGTTCGTCAGCTACAAATTTTTAAAAATGGTAATAAACGCGTTTTTGGGAGGTTTTAAACCCATTTTTCTCGAAAATCTGACGTGATAGACCATTTTGCCTTGCGGATTTGGATCCAGCGCACAAAAAACTATAGGAAACTATCCGTTTTTTTTTTCAGAACGCAAAATTATGCAGACATGTGTTATATACTTTGGAATAAATTTTTCTTCTACAAAAATGTTGAAAAAAAGATAATAAATTTTTGGAACTTATTTTTATCTTTAATATTACTATCATTACTAATATTATTATTATTATTAAATAAATCTTTATAATTAATTCAGGCATCAATTGCATTCAGGTAGCAAATGCACATCATTTGATGTCCAAATGGCATCATTTGAAATGACATTTATTTATTTATTTATTACGTCATTAAAATGACATGCCCTTGCTATTTAAGCTTTAAATTCAAAAATGATATAAAAGCAAACTTTTTTTTTAATTTATTGAATATAATTTTTATTATTTATTTGCACTTCTGAAATTTAGTTTATGAAAAGGCCTGTTTTTATTTTCAACAACTATTATGTAGTTGTTTAAAATAATTGGTATTTAGATATTTTTGTAGAGGAAGAACCAATTTCAAAAAATATGCTATTAGTCATTCCGCTATTGTGCGCTAACGCGGTAATGGTGGAACATTCTGTATTCAAGTTATACATATAATTGTTTTCTAATTTCGCTAAAAATTATTCATTTAATTCCACATCCACTATTAAAACCTTTTACGATAGATGACGATCAAACACCCAGTATATAATTTAGCAAAAATAGCGATTGTTGCAGCGACAAATAATGCTGGCTCGGCGAGTAAGTTGTTTTTCTAGTGATAAATGCGGCTGCTATAGCAAAAATTTAACACGTGCTCTTGGATGCCATTACCCAGTTTCACGCCATGATGTACATGTATGTATATGCAAGGTCGCCGCATGACCGATCAACGTGCACATTTTCTATTACGGAAGTAAAGAGTGAAGCCCGTTTTTAGACGATTTGCATAAGCTAGCGTAAGGTTCTATTTATATTTTTTTATTATTGTAAATATATAATTATAGGGAAGGAGAGGAGAGAGCGAGAAAGAGAAAAAGAGATGAGAAAAATTTTATGCATCACTAATTATATATTTGGGTTAAAATCATGCTGATGAACGGGTGAGAGAGATTACATTTCTATCTTCAAGTCTGTCATCGTCACATCTTAAAATTAGATTAGCGCGTACACGGTAACCTAGTAGAGATGATATAAAAATTATTTATCTCTTATATTTTGTTTGTTAGCGAGCATACTCTCTTACAAACTATCATAATTATGATAATTTATGACAAATATTACACATATAATTAAAATTTTGAATCGTATAATTATTAAATTTGTCAATTTTCATTAACGTAAGTATATTACAGCGCACATTTTTTTTAAAGATAGAATATTAACTTTATATAGATATATAATTATGATTCTACAAATGTTTTCTATAAATTGTTTAACACATAATAAATTATATTAAATATATAAAATTTTGTTTCAGATTCTATTACAATTATGGACAGTTTAAAATAGGCTTAAAAGTTCTATTGCGACAGTAGTATGATAATGTAGCTATCGTACGATAACCTTAGGACTTTTGTGACATTGATGCACAAGGTGATCTTCATCACAAAGCAGGGAAAAATATTAGCGAAAAACAGGAGGTATCGAAAAATCAGCCCGGCAATCGTGTTTGCTATGTGTATTCTGTAACATTTTCGATATAGCGTGAAATGTTATGAAATATGGAACTTATTCTTTGTTGCATATTTCTCATATTATAATTTTTGTAAAGACATTTATGCATAAAACAAGATTTTATAAACATTTAAATATTTGTTAAAATTATTATTCTTTATTAATGTTATAATTTTTATCTTAATTTTTTTAAAATTTAATTAATATATTAATTATATTTTTTACTAATATTACTTTTTAATATCTATGTATTTATTTTTATATTTTTTAAATACTTAAAGAATTCAAAAATTTTTTATTTTAATCTTTGTTTTTAATATAGTTTAAAAAATTTATGTTACTATGTATATGTATGTGTGTATATATATATATATATATATATATATATATATATATATATATATATATATGTATATATATACAGAGTGGTCCATTTTAAAAGAGCTAGTCAAATATCTCGAAAAATATGGAAGATACGGAAAAACGTTTCAGACAAAAGTTGTTTGGTTCGAAGGGGGACATAAGATGGTGCCATTGATGTGACCTTGGATAGTAATTTGAAGGTCACATGAAGGTCACTTTCAATTTCTTAAATGGAAACCCCCACTTTTCATTGCATATTCTTATAACTTATGTCGAGAGCTTTCCAAAACACTATAATAAAGTATTCTTTCATTAAGTACTTTTTGAGTTATTTTATATTTTAATCTGACATATTTTGATATAAAAAATAAAATATTTCGTAAAATATTTAGTTTTCGATAATCTTACCGTAATACTTTTATGTACAGAATAATAAGACAAATCAATTAGTGAAAAAAAACAAATGATTGTTTAAAAAAATACATTGTAAATAATTTTCTTAAAAACAACTATTTTTTTATACTAATTGATTTGTCTCATTATTCTGTATATGAAAGTATTACGGTAAGATTATCGAAAACTGAATATTTTACGAAATATTTTATTTTTTATATCAAAATATGTCAGATTAAAATATAAAATAACTCAAAAGGTACTTAATGAAAAAATATTTTATTATAGTGTTTTGGAAAGCTCTCGACATAAGCTATAAGAATATGCAATGAAAAATGGGGGTTTCCATTTAAGAAATTGGAATTGACCTTCATGTGACCTTCAAATGACTATCCAAGGTCACGTCAATGGCACTATCTTATGTCCCCCTTCGAACCAAACAACTTTTGTCTGAAACGTTTTTCCGTATCTTCCATATTTTTCGAGATATTTGACTGGCTCTTTTAAAATGGACCACCCTGTATATATACTTATACAGGGTGTCCCATTTTATTTTTGTCAGTCAAATATCTCGATATCACGTAGTTTTAGAAGAAAATGTTTCGGACAGAAGTTGTATGGTTTCAAGAGGGATATAAGATGGTGGCAATAATTTGACCTTGGATAGTCATCTGAAGGTCACGTGAAGGTCACCTTTAATTTCTTAAATGGAACCATCTATTTTTCATTGCATATTCTTGTAGCTTACCTCGAGAGCTTTTCAAAACACTATAATAAAGTATTTTTTCATTAAGTACTTTTTGAGTTATTTTATATTTTAATCTGACAAATTTTGATATAAAAAATGAAATATCTCGTAAAATATTTAGTTTTCGATAATCTTACCGTAATACTTTTATGTACAGAATAATGAGACAAATCAATTAGTATAAAAAGAAATAATTGTTTTTAAGAAAAAGTATGTAATTATTTACAATGTATTTTTTTAAACAGTTATTTTTTTTTTTTACACTAATTGATTTGTCTCATTATTCTGTACATAAAAGTATTACGGTAAGATTATCGAAAACTAAATATTTTACGAGATATTTTATATCAAAATATGTTAGATTAAGATATAAAATAACTCAAAAAGTACTTAATGAAAAAATACATTATTATAGTGTTTTGAAAAGCTCTTGAGATAAGCTACAAGAATATGCAATGAAAAATAGGGGGTTCCATTTAAGAAATTGAAGATGATTTTCACGTGACCTTCAAATGATTATCCAAGGTCAAATCATTGCCACTATCTTATGTCCCCTTTTAAACCATACAACTTCTGTCTGAAATATTTTCTTCTAAAACTACGTGATATCGAGATATTTGACTGACAAAAATAAAATAGGGCACCCTGTATATATATATATACAGGGTGAGTCATCTAAGACCGGCCACCTGAATAACTCCTACAGTTTGGGGGATAGAAAAAAATGTTTGAGGTAAAAGTGTGATATCGAAGGGGATATCTTGCAGAGATGAATATTTTTTCCCAGCTGGAGGTGCTTATGAGATTTGAAGGTCATCTTCACATTTTTAAATGGGATCATGCATTTTCGAACACCTACGATTGAAGTCTTTTCGAAGACAGTTTCAATGGTCATGAATATTCAAGGTCATGGACATGAAAAAAGTTGAAAAATGGAAATTTATCGTGAATGTTTCCGAAACAGAATATTTGCGGTTTTATTAATCAAATCAAATCAAAATGTTATTATTTATATTTGATGTATGACTTTGATCTGTGTTACTTCATTTAAGTTACAAAGGTTAGTCAATAACATGATTATTTAATATAAATGTAAACAAACTTCGGTGTAACGTCACAATTTAGACTAGCACGGTATAAAGAATATTTTTTATCTGAGACTACGCGGATTGTTTCCATTGAATCCTAAATGTTCCATCGAAGTTCGTTTACATTTACATTAAATGATCTTGTTATTGACTAACCTTTATAGCTTAAATGAAGTAACACAGATCAAGATCACACATCAAACATAAATAAAAACATTTCGATTTGATTTGATTAATAAAACCGCAAATATTCTGTTTCGGAAACTTTCGCGATAAATTCCCATTTTTCAACTTTTTTCATGTCCATGACCTTGAATATCCATGACCGTTGAAATTGTCTTAGAAAAGGCTTCAATCACAGGTGTTCAAAAATGCATGGTCCTATTTAAAAATATGAAGATGATCTTCAAATCTCCTAAACACTTCCACCTGAGAAAAAATGTTTACCTCCGCAAGATGTCCCCTTCGATACCACACAACTTTTACTTCAAACATTTCTTCCTATCTGCAAAACTGTAGGAGTTATTCGGGTGACCGGTCTTAGGTGATTCACTCTGTATACATATACATATACAGGGTGGCCCCGAACGTTCCAGCCAGACTTTGAGATCTTATAGGAAATTTAATTCTGAACAAAAAATTTCCTATAAACATGGGTCGAAAAATGCTTTCTTAAGAAGTTATCGCTCAAAAACCTCTGAAATCGTGATTATTTTACACATTTTTCCAGATATCATGGAAAATGTCTTTTAACAAAAAGTAACGAAACAAAAGTTGTAGAAAATTAAATTATCTTTCAAATGAGATCAAAGTGATTGTTGTACGTTCCATAGATTTTGATATAACCAGTTTCAAACGTACAAAACTGCTTTTGTTACTTATTGTTAGATGCGCTATTACGTGCTATTTTAGTTTAAAAAAATTTATTTTATTTTTATTAAAAAAAAAAAGATTTTTATTTTTTATTTTTATCGTTTTTTCAAGAAATTTATTAAGTTTCATTTTCTTTTTATTTCATTTTCTTTTCACCTTTTGCTCTTCCTTTGCATCAGAGGTTTTTGAGCGATAACTTCTTAAGGAAGCATTTTTCGACCCATGTTTATAGAAAATTTTTTGTTCAGAATTAAATTTCCTATAAGATCTCAAAGTCTGGCTGGAACGTTCGGGGCCACCCTATATATACATATACAGGGTGTTTGTAAAACTATGTGAGAGATTTTAAGGGCGTATTCTAGGAGTCAAAATAAGAAAAAAGTTCTTATAAACATAGGTCCAAAAATCGGAGAATTTTTCACAGATCGTTGAAATTTTGCACAGCGTAACAATTAATAGTGACCTTCATTTTTATGTAGTTTTGACAATTTGGTCCAATTTTGAAGAGGAGATATGGGAAGGGTACTAATTTTCAAATGGCCTTTTTTTTATTTTCCGTCGTATCGAAAATGAATGAAACCATTCGATTTCTAAAATTTTTTGTCAGACCAGTTGTTTCGGAGAAAAACGGGGATAAAAAAAAGTGAGAATGTCGGAACGCCGGCCATATAGACAACTTATCATACCTATATTATATGGATCCATGTTTATAGGAATTTTTTTTTCTTATTTTGACCCCTAGAATACGTCCTTAAAATCTCTGACATAGTTTTAGAAACACCCTGTATATATATTGGGTTGAACGGAAAGTTTGTTCCATTTTTTACTAAAAGATGAAGACCGAAAAAACGGCACGAACTTTCCGTTCAACCCAATATATATATACATATACATATATATTATAGGGGAAAATAGGGTAAAACCGGGTAGGCGAGTCAAATCAGGTACCTCTGTTTCTTCGTGATAAGTGCTACTATTTTTGGCTAACTCGTGTTATTAGTTGTAGATTGATGCCAACATTATTTTGAGATGAACCTTGCCCACGTGCACACGATATTTCTTTTTTGAGAGAAGTTCAAAATTTTCGGGCCAAAAAAAAATCGATATTGGGACAACAATCGAGTCGTTATGGACTTTTTCTACACAGAGCATCTGCTTCGGTAAATGCAGCATAGCACATTCTGTACATATTGGAGAGTATATTTGTACGCCGGAATATACAACCGCCGTGTTTGTTATTTTCCTTGTGTTGGGGAAAAACCGGGCACTTACACATCTCATATAATGAAAAGAGGAAAAATTGTTATCCTGACTTCGTCTCCCTACAAAAAGCAGTTGGAAACAAAAACTATCGCTCAGAAAAAGAAATCACTAAAAAAAAGCTTTTTGAACCCTTAAAGCTAAAAAATTAAATAAAGAAGTCCTGCAGCAAATGTAATTGCACGGTGTTTTACATGTTTTCAAATGGATACCTGATTTTACTCTACCCTGCAAAACCAAGTATTTTGACTTCTCCAAAAAATCTTGTTACCCTTGGTAACCAAATATTTTTTTTCAGCTACTAGCCTCATGTTCTCATAGTTTAAGGTCCAGTAAAGACTACTAATGGTCAGCAAATTTTTTTTTACTCTGGTTTTTTGTAGGAAGACAAATCCAAAAACGTACCCGGTTTTACCCTACTTTCCCCTATATGTATATGGTATATATGTATGTATATATGTATATATAGTATAACACCAATATATATATATAATATAATAAACATATTTGAAATATAAAATATAAAATATAAAAAGAGACAAAATGATAAAATATAAAATAAAATATGTAAATAAAATATGTAAATAAAATATAAAATAAAATATAAATAAAATATAAAATAATAATGAAAATATATATTTATAAAAATTTTTGAAGATATTTCTTTTTATCAAGAATAATTTCTTTAGAGTTAATTTTATTGGTCTTTCTTGTGCAAAAATATTATAAAAGATAATAAAAAAATGATTGAATAATTAAAAATATAAAATATGAGTAATTACAAATATAAATTATTAAACTTTCTAACACGAATTATATACATATAAGAAAAACGAATGCATAACTATAAACTATAATCTTTCAACATTCAATTTTTTTTTAAGATTTTAATTAGAAAATTTGTTACATATGTATATAGAATGTCTTAAAATTAGCTATTTATCTTTTATTTATTTTTTTGTGATTAATTAAAAGTCGATTTTTCCTTAACAAAGTGCTTTATTATTTATAGTCGTGAATTTTTATTTCATGATATTAAACATTTTTATAAGCAAATTATATAACTTTGTTCTAGTTTATTTGAAATGTAATTAAGAATACAGAATTTTATTCTATTTGCATTTATTTTGATTTGGTCTCAGAAAAATTCTTTATTTTTAATAGATTGTGTAACATAAGAATTATTCACTCTCCTTTTTTCATTAATTTTTATTTAAAAAAAATTAATTCCAAATTGAGATAAAAAATGGCACAACATATCTAAGAGAACATCACCTTGAAAATTGGAAAGTTATAACAAATGATTACTGCTTGGAATATTTATAAAAAATTTGAGTTTTTTAATACAAAAGATTTAGTTTTTAAAAAATTTAATTGTATTTAAAAAGGCATCTAGTGTTTTTCTTTTAAATTCCTGTATCGTACATACATATACATAGAAAATAAATAAGATTAACAAGAAAAAAAAAAGAAAAATTTATAATAAACAAATTATATTTCAATGGTACTAGATTGAAAATTAAGAAATGTACGTGTTTCTTCTAACATGCAGGATTAGCTGAGAAAAATAAAATTATTGTCTTATGCACAGTTTCGCGAAATGGTGCTAAAGAATCAATTGAATGACGCGTGAAATTTCGATTGCATTTGGATCAACGCGTACAGTAACACTTTCTGCCGGGAAGAAAAATTTCTCTATCGATTGTAGAGGTGGGTTCATTGGTAGATAGGTTGGTTTGCCGGCTGACTGGTTGGTATCGATGTGCAGGCTGGCAAGCGGGCTATGCTGGCTCAGCACTCTCCCTCATTCCTCCTCTTCTCCTGCGTCCTCCACCTTTACTCCCAATTCCGTAGCCATAGCCGTAGCCTTAATCTTGCTGTGTGAGCCTCATCTCGAAATTTCCCCATAAACTTCACCTCTTTGAAAGCTGCAAAAGCCAACCGCAGCTGATTACTTTTAATTTGCGAGGGGAGGAAAGATCAACTTTTGAAATTAACGTTGATTTTGCCCTTATATTTCGATTTTTATGCATTGTATTATTGGTTCATTTTTTAGTATACAGAACTAAACGCAGCCTTCAACCTGGCAGATCATTTCTTGCTAAAGAAAAAAACACGATGATCTTATTATTTGTCGCATATTTTTAACTTATAAATAGCTTTGTCATTAATCTTCAAATTTTAAATCTCTCTCTTTCTATGTTCAATTTATACCTGTGGAATTTAGTAAAATATATAAATAAAGTTTTTTACTATATTGATTATTCTATAGCTTTGCATCTCTCTCTCTTTCTCTCTCTCTCTCTCTCTCTCTCTCTCTCTCAAATTTCCAATAAATCCTTTATTTGCAATTGTTTATAGTTAAAAATTGTTTATAAAATTGAATTTTATAAAAAAGTCTAAGAGATTGATTAAAAAATCTACATAAACAAATAGATGAAGCATTAAACCATGTATAAAATATACTTACTGTATACTTTTTATTACTAGAATATTACAAAGTGCGCGCCATTTATTTTCTTGCGCCATATATTATTTAATAAATTACAATTAAAATATCCACAATTTAGAAAAGAGATATCTTCTCGAAATATGATAATTTGGCATAAAATGATAATATAAGATATTAAATTTATATATATATATATATATATATATATATATATATATATTATTATTATAAATAGTTTTTTGATTAAACTAAGATAAATTATATTAGATGAATCTTATACGATGTTGCCCCAATCATCGAAATTAATTTGAAATGCAAGAAGACAGAAAATATTCAGCCTAAATTTATATATTACAAAATGTTAAATATATCTCAAGGTGATAACAAATTAATTGTCACATGGTATTACTGTAATCATTATCGTTTGACTTCTTGGCGATTCAAATTTGGATTGAGAACGAGAAAATAAAATAATCGAGTTGTAGGATCAAGTAATTAATTGTTTAACAAATAATTAATTTATAAATTAAAATATTTATATAATTTAATATTCCGCGTATAAATATATAGGAGAAAGTAGGATAAAACCGGGTATCTTTTTGGATTCGTCTTCCTACAAAAAATCTGAGTAAAAAAAATTTTGCCGACCGTTAGTCTTTAGTGAATCTTAAACTATAAGAAAATAAGGCTAGTTGCTGAAAAAAAATGTTTGGTTACCAAGAATAACAAGATTTTGTGGAGAAGTCAAAGTACCCGGTTTTGTCCTACCGGTAGGGTCAAACCGGGTACCCATTTGAAAATATGCAAAAGACTATGTAATTACAAAATCTAGATTTATTTTAATCAAAATACAATATAAAGATGTATTCTATTGTAAAGAATCACAAATAAAGATATCCTCTTGTTCGACATTGCTGCAGGACTTTCTTATTTAACTTTTTAACTTTAGGGATCTCAAAAAGCTTTTTTCTTAGTGGTTTCTTTTTCTGAGCGTTAATTTTTGTTTTCAACTGCTTTTTGTAGAGACACAAAGTCAGGATAATAGTTCTCCCTCTTTTCATTATATCAGATGTGTAAGTACCCAGTTTTGCCCCAACACAAGGGAAGTAACAAATACGGCGGTTGTATATTCCGGCGTACAAAGTGCCGATCAAAACTAATATGATATACTTTCTAATATGTACAGAATGCAATGCTGCACTTACCGAAACAGATGCTCTATATAGAAAAAGTGCACGACGACTCGATTCTTGCCTCGATATCGATCTTTTGTGGGCTAAAAACTTTGGACTTCTATTAAAAAAGAAGTATCGTGTGCACAGGAGCACGGTTTGTTTTAAAATAATGATGGCGCCAATCTACAACTAATAACACAAGTTAGCCATAGATAGCAGCATTTATTACGAAAAAACAGGGGTATCCAGTTTGACCCGCCTACCCGGTTTTGCCCAACTTTCCCTTATATATATACATATATACAGGGTGTAACAGAGCGCCCGTATCAGCAGTTTTTTGAGGAAACAACGCATTTTCGTGAAAAATGTTTTATGCAAAAGTTGTAGAGCTTTAAGTGGCGCATTATATAATAATATTAGTATGACCTTGAATAGCACCGTCAAGGTCACGTAAAAATCACTTTGAATTTTTTAAATGGGACCCTCTATTTTCCATTACATATTCTTGTAGCTTACCTTGAGAGCTTTCCAAAACACCATAATAAAGCATTTTTTCATTAAGTACTTTTTGAGTTATTTTATATTTTAATCTGACATATTTTGATATAAAAAATAAAATATTTCGTAAAAGATTCAGTTTCCGATAATCTTACCGTAATACTTTTATGTACAGAATAATGAGACAAATCAATTAGTGCAAAAAAAAAAAACAAATGTTTAAAAAAATACATTGTAAATAATTTTCTTAAAAACAATTATTTTTTTATACTAATTGATATGTCTCATTATTCTGTACATAAAAGTATTACGGAAAGATTATCGAAAACTAAATATTTTACGAGATATTTTATTTTTTATATCAGAATATGTCAGATTAAAATATAAAATAACTCAAAAAGTACTTAATGAAAAAATACTTTATTATAGTGTTTTGGAAAGCTCTCGAGGTAAGCTACAAGAATATGTAATGAGAAATAGGGGGTTCCATTTAAAAAATTCAAAGTGATTTTTATGTGACCTTGACGGTGCTATTCAAGATCATACTAATATTATTATATAATGCGCCACTTGGAGTTCTACAACTTTTGCATGAAACATTTTTCACGAAAATGCGTTGTTTCCTCAAAAAACTGCTGATACGGGCGCTCTGTTACACCCTGTATGTATATATGTGTGTGTATATATTGAAACAAAATTCGCTGTGGTTATTATATTTAACAATTAATTAACTCTCGATAAACGACATGAAACTGTATCGCAATTATTTATTTTATTGCAAGTAAAAATTAAAGCAACGATGATAAAAATTATAAATTATTGTTTCATTACGATATTATTATTATCGATTCTTATACATACTAATTATTTCTCTAACAACGCTTAGAGTTAAATATATTTCGTCCGATGCTTTAAATTTTTCTAAAATGCGGGCATAAATTAATTATTAATTAAACGATTGCTATATCACAACTTTTTCATTACTTTAATCTTTTAATCTTACGATTCATGTTATTGTGCATATATTATACATATATCAACAATAGAGATAGCATTGTTATCACGACTAAAGCATGATTTTGGCTTTATGTAAATGTCGAGCGCGAAACTTTTTGTGTTGCTCTCTTATGATTTATGATATAATAAAGTGCGTCTTTAGTGTAATTGTTCCGCGATCGGAAGTACCATATAAACTCGCGATCGTTGCATATGATTAATTATAATTAATTATATTTTTGCGAGTGAGTGTGCATGTTATGAGGAAATAAAAAATGAACAAGAAAGGGAAAAAAGGTCTGGAAAAGCATCGGGCGACGGACGGAGCAACGATATATGCTGTAAATAATTTATAAATTATTTATCATTTATATTACTTTCAAAATAGATGTATTGTTCGTTTAAAAAATTTTTTTTTTCCTTGTTGGTGGTTCATTCTTAATTATCAAATAATATTTATTATATATTGTATAATATGTTTTATATTATATAATATATATTATATGATAATTATATTAAATATTACATATAATGCATATATATATAAAATATTTCAGATTCTTTTACTTTAAAATACTTTTAAAATAGCTATAATAAAATATCAGTAATAAAATATTTTTGTATTAATTAATATTTTAATATAGATATTTTAATATTTTACAAAATATTTTACAATAGTATAATTATTTAAATATTTTATAAAAATTAGAATTTTTTTATTAATTATATTTTTCAAAAGTTTATATCTAAGCAAGAACATTTTCGGTAATTATACAATTTACTAATATACGATATTAATTCTCTGCGAATTTTATATATATATATATAAAATACTCTGTATATATGTAGGGGAAAGTAGGGTAAAACCGGGTAGGCGGGTCAAACCGGGTACCCTTGTTTTTTCGTAATAAATGCTGCTATCTATGGCTAACTTGTGTTATTAGTTGTAGATTGGCGCCATCATTTAAAACAAACCGTGCCCCTGTGCACACGATATTTCTTTTTTAATAGAAGTTCAAAGCTTTTAGCCCACAAAAGATCAATATCGAGGCAAGAATCGAGTCGTCGTGCACTTTTTCTATATAGAGCATCTGTTTCAGTAAGTGCAGTATTGTATTCTGTACATATTAGAGAGTATATCATATTAGTTTTGATCGGCACTTTGTATGCCGGAATATATAACCACCGTATTTATTACTTTCTTTGTGTTGGGGCAAAACTGGGTACTTACACATCTGATATAATGAAAAGAGGAAGAACTGTTATCCTGACTTTGTGTCCCTACAAAAAGCAGTTGAAAACGAAAACTATCGCTCAGAAAAAGAAACCACTAAGAAAAAAGCTTTTTGAGATCCCTAAAGTTAAAAAGTTAAATTAGGAAGTCCTACAGCAATGTCAAACAAGAGGATATCTTTATTTGATTCTTGTCAATAGAATACATCTTTATATTGTATTTTGATTAAAATAAATTCAGATTTTGTAATTACATAGTGTTTCGCATATTTTCAAATGGGTACCCGGTTTGATCCTACCGGTAGGACAAAACCGGGGACTTTGATTTCTCCACAAAATCTTGTTATTCTTGGTAACCAAACTTTTTTTTTTCAGCAACTAGCCTTATTTTCTTATAATTTAAGGTTTACTAAAGACTACTAACGGACGGCAAAATTTTTTTACTCTCAGATTTTTTGTAGGAAGACAAATCCAAAAAGGTACCCGGTTTTATTCTACTTTCCCCTATCTATTATTTTTATTTTTAAACTATGCGTTCCAGAAATTTTGCCTAAGATGAAGTATGTATACTATCATTGTTTATTATCTCTTAACAGTCAGAGAGTTGAAAATGGATATTGTTAAAATATTGATTTATTTTGTTAATAATAATTAATATTATCCATGTGCATATATACATTTTAATTAATCATTGTGTAACGAAGGAAATAATATAATAAACAATTAGAGCTTGTAGAATATGTTACATATAATGTTAATGTTATAATAATAAACAAGCTTTGAAAAGTTTTGGTTTTCAGAAATTCGGATTCTAGTCGAAATTGATTATTACAACCGAGTTGTTGTGCTAGAAATTACAATTATGTTTTTTATGTGAAGGAAACTATGTTATAGCAGTTTCAATTATGCGCTTCAACGGGCATAACGAATTGCAACAAGGGTGTATGCGCACGCGACCGCGTTGTAATTAATGAAAAGACCTGAGACCATAGAATACAATGACATACTGATTATATTCACTTAGATTACCTCATTTCGTTTTGCGTTATTGATTACAATTGTTCATCAATCTGTACTAATCAAGTTTTCTAATAAAATGACATTATTAAATTAAATATGTTTTAAATATGTGTGTTATATATATATATATATATATATATATATATATATATATATATATATATATATATGAAATATGTTATAAATTGATGGCAAAAAGATAGCTTTTTTATTAAATTATATTTTAAATACATTTATTAAGAGAGAGAGAGAGAGAGAAAATACATTGCTCGATCAAATTTTGTTAAAATCTTATTTTATAGTGAAAAAAATGTATTGAGTCAACAGTGACCCTATATAGATTAATAAAAATTATGTGGAAACTATAGTGTTTCGTGAGAAAATTGACGAACTTCGAAAGAAAAAGAAATCGATATTATTAATATATTTTAGATATTTTCCAACAAAAGAATTATATACAGTATATCACACAAAGTATTTTCTTTTCAAAACTATTAAAGATGGCAAGGAAATTTTTTTGCTGTTTTTATGGTTTGTTGAGGCCATTTAAATAATTTTGTTAAATTAGTTTTAAATCGTGAAAATATTTAGACATTGATAACATCGTTTATAATGAAACAAAACTCATTCATACACTATATTAACATTTGATTTAAATAATTTTAATGACTTTAAATAGGTACTTTTTTTAGATCAAATTTGACAAAAAGCTAAAATTTTTAAAACATTCAAATATAACATCGTATGTAATCTCAAGAGTTTAATATTTTCTTATATTATTATCAGACATTAATGCTAGATTAACTCATACAAAATTTGTTTATAAAACATGTATAAATAGATGCAAAGTATGTAAATACATGTTTATGGATTTAAAAATCGTTTTTATCGTTTATAATTGAGTCATTAAATCAAAATAAAATGTAAAAACTTGACATGTTCGGGTCGCATTAAGGCATATATGTTTCTGTAAATCTATAGATTATTTTTATTTTTTTAATAACTTGCCAATACATATTTTAATATTTTAAGTGTTTTTTATTATTTTAAATTAAATTTTAGATCATATAAAAGTGTGATATCAATGATCATAAATTATAGTTTTAATATAAAGAATCGTAAATATCTCTTTTGATATTTGTGATTTTTTTTATGAAACTTTGTATTGACATATTATAATAATGTGTTAAATATATACATAACGCATGTAACCGTTTTTTTATTATTTAGTTGATTATTTAGTTGCAAATAATTTATTATTATAATTTACAGGTGCATCTTATATACATATAATGCGATCCGAGCATGCAAATGTTTTTATATTTTATTTTGGTCTTAAGTCTTTCTTTTTATGCAACTTAAAATTTGCGTAAAATTTAAATTTAAATAAATATAAGTAAATTTTTTTTTAAACAGTAGATTGTATAAAATGTGCATTTAAAAATTTTTTTTATTAGAATTCAAATATTTAAAACATAAAAATTGTGTATAATATTTTGCTTTTATTTCGCTTTTATTTAAATACAACAATCTGTTTTGCATTGATCAAATTTTAATAATTTTAAAAAGTGCGCGTATTGTATGGGCAGGTGGCTGTCGAGCGCTATATTTCGTGCAACTAGTGCACTCTCGGCGAGTGGAAAATTTCCGACACTTGTTACACTAAGAAATCGAGTAGCATATATCGAGCGCGAATAAATGGCGATGGTAAAACGGAGAAGGAAACGGTGGACGGAGGATGTTGAACTGCAGCGTCGACAAATTCCTTGCGCTCAACGAAATGGCCAAACCCATTGTCACTTGCTCGTCGCTATTTCGAGTTTTTACTGGGCGACGATGCTCCTGAGTGATGATCCTGTCGATGACGAGATTCTATCTTGTTGAAGTTATCTTGCTATATGTTTGGTTAAAGAAGAGATAGACCTTAAAGCCTAAGATCAAGCTTCATCGACTCGTTGAAGTTTCTTTCTCTTGACAAACCGATTATTATACAAAAAATAATAATCTATGTAGAGTCGCCTCACTTTTCACGCATTATTTTTTTAAAACAAATATTTTAATTAAGTTATAGAGAATTTTTTTTAATAAAAATGTTGAGGCGCCAATAATTTTTGAATTATGAGAGATTGAAAAAGAAAGCTTTTTCATGAATTAAACTTTAAGAAACTAAATAGAATACAGAACTACATTTTTTTCTGTTGATTCTATAGGTGAAGTTTTTTTTTAAAGAAATTCTAAATTGAAATATATGAGATGTTAAAAATATGTTTATCTTTTTTAAATTAATGTTTATAATAAATAAATTTAATTTGATAATGGATAAAATAAAAAATTGAACGTATCATCAATGGATTGGTTGTTACTGCTTATTCATTCATTGAAACAGAAATTAATTTCTTTTAAGAAATATTATGATTTATATTTATTTTTTCTATGATGTACTTATCATTAAATGTAGGAAATAAATATAAATCATAAGACAGTTGCACAATTACATTATTTTGTAGAAATTATAACAATAATGGATTTTTGTTGTTCGCACAAATTTATGTTCTTTATTTCATACGCAACATACGCATTAATATATGTCTACACAAAGATATTTTAGAAAAAAGATTACAAATTTTTAGCATAAGAAAGAGTATTTATAAGAAAAGTACTTATAATAAAATAACAAGATATTCTTAATTAAACACTTTCTAAAACTAATGTTTATTGAAATATAAGCAATGGAAATATCATTGTCATATATATACAGCATAGAACTCATTTCACATCATCATTTTATTAAAAACATGCTTTCTTAAATAAATCTGAAGTTAGATTATATTGTGTTAGATAAAGGTTGTTATATGGTATACATTTGTATTGTCAAAATAAAAGTATCGATATGTATTCACGTGTCTGATGAGGAACAAGGTCATCACGTTAACTGTGTCAAAGATGATTCACATAAATATGAAATAAATCGCGCGGCGATCAATTTCGTTGAGACAAGCTTTCAATTTCGAGAGCCAGAAATTCAAAAACGCGGGCCAATATCTCTCTCTCTCTCTTTCTCTTTCTTTTTCTCTCTTTAATCAGCGATCAGATACCCGCGGCAAGTATTTATTTCACACTTGTCTCCTTCCTTCTCTCAGACGAGAACGACGCATCATAGATGCGACACCCTATAACCTCCGTATCTTCGTCCGCCGTGGTGTCCGTGCGGAAAATCTTGCCTCATTTAGATTGGGAGATCGCGATTGTCAGATAAAACCGTCATCCGTACCGACCGCCGGTAAATTGAAATTCAGAAGAAAAGAAGTGAAAATAACCGCAAAATATATACGGCGTGTTCTATAAGAGCAGACGAAAGGAGGGAACGCGGCTTTGTCGGAGCAATATCGGCGGCGGCTCACGAAAGAGAGGAAGAAGTAAGAGGAGCGACGAGAAAGAAGGGGGGATAGAGGCGCGAGGGAAGTAGAACTTACACGCGATCCGCGCCCGAACTGAAAAATTATAATAATCACTTTAGAAATTAATGGGCACCTCGGATGACCGGATCTGCGCGGCGCGCGATCAAAAGAGATTTACGTCGGTTTGGTGGGGGGTATATGGGCGGAGCATACAAATGGCGGCGCCATCCGGGACGCGCCAATCATCGAGCGCGTCAGAGGCACCGAATAGCAGACGACCACGCCTACCGCGTGTGACGTCACGTGATTGTCCTGCGCGCGAAGACACGACCTGCGTTTACTCCCGGCAATACGGCTGGCCAGTCATCACTCCGACGGCGTATCTACTGCCGTCTGTCACGCGATCACTTTTTCTCCTTCTTAAGCGCGTCTTTTTCTTTTTCCTCATCTCTTTCTCTCTCAGTCCGTCAATCGCGTTTTTGCTGATTTCATTCTAAAAGCGTAAAAATAAAAAAGAAGTATAGTGTATATGCGTGGGATCGACGGAGGAGAAGAGATTGTTCGATCCACGAATCGATTTCGGAGGGTGGAGTCAACGGCGTTCGATTTAGCGATGTTTCGCTAATTAGGAGATTATGTACATATTTCTCGATTTTGTCGAGCGGTTTGGGGGAAAAAATCAGGATTTACGATTGATCGCAAAGACACGATAGTCGCGGATAAGACTGCAAGACGAAAAGATCGCTGAAAACTCGCTTTTTAGCGGGAAAAAGTGTTCAAGTGTCAGTGCGTTTGCGGATGGATATCGACAACTGATATTGTGGTTAATGTGAGAAGATCAATGTTCAGTGTTGTAAAGTGAATATGATAAAACAGAATAGAAATATCGTGAGAATAAACAAGTGAGATCCTTCTTTTCGAGTCAAATTCTCTTTTCTTACACGAAGAGATATCTTTTAATTAATTGAGGCACATGCCAACGACTTCGTACATAATATTGCTTCATATCTATCGTAATCTATCTTGACTTTGCTTTATTGTGGGATTCCGGAAGAACGATTAATCTTTTACTTGACTTGCGAAAAGCAAGTTGTTACAACGTCATTATCTCTTTTTGAGAGGAGGATCCCTCGCCAAGTTATTTAATCTATTGCCGTCCAAGCCTGCGCAACCGATTTGCGTATTTCTTAGACAAATATACCATATGTAAAAGAATCTCCTTATAATCGCAAAAATATGGCATTTGAACCGAAATCAAAGGCAAGTTCCGAAACGAACACGAGCATAATTAGTAGCAAAACTGAAATAAAAAAGGAACAAGAAGCTAAGAGCATACATTGACAAATCACAACTCATTGCTCTTGGTGAATTTACTAACAATTAGTATTCGAGTCTCTCTTCAGTGATAAGCTTCAAAAAAATCTCATCGGAACTTGAAGTCTCGGATTTGCTACTCACGTGGCGTTGCTGATCTACGCACGTCATTTGTCTGGTTTTCTCTTTAGCGGGATATTCGATAAAAAAAGTAGTCTCAACACAACAAACGACGATCACAAGTTGCTCGGGTAGTGGCGGAGGTGGTGGCGGCGACGGTGGAGGCGGTGGCGGCGGCGGTGACGGCGACGGCGACGGCGACGGCAACGGCGACGGCGGCGGCGGCGGCGGCGGCGGTGACGGTGGCGGCAGCCAGGAGACGCTCACGTATGCGACCGCGACTGACGCGGTAGAGGAAGTGGAAGTAGAGGTCGACGAGGTTAAGATGGAAGCTGAGGACCATCTAGCGAGAGAATACGTGCAGGAGTTTGTTCTCGATCATCTAGATCCCGCTGACGTCAAACGAGAGGTGAGCGTCCCATAAAAACGTTTATGAAAATATCTTGGTCACCCACACCTCTGTGAAATTACTTTTTGATTTAAGAGGGCAGGAAAATATTTGATTCGATTGCATATATCAATCTAATACTGCACACAGAGTAAATCTTTATTTCTTCTCACAGTTTAGCATAGAGAGAAGTAGTAGAAAAAAAATGAACGTTTTTAATGATGACTAACTTCTTATGACCTTACTTTTTCCCAAAAGTGATACATTTGTAGAATATAATTGCATTTTTTTAAATTATATGATTATTTTGAATTATATGATATTTTTATGAAAATAAATTTTTTTAAATATTCCATGTAAAAAATGTATTTAAGTAAAATTACATAATATATTTGCAATGTGTAATTGCACTCTTTTTTATAAATGTTTATAAACTACATGTTTTTATATTAATTTTTTTGTGGTTTTACATGATAATTGCAAAATACTTTATATTTATTTACAGAGAATAATCAAATTCCAAGATGACGAGAATCTTATATTTTCTAACATGTTAAAAATGAGATTATTAATTTTAAAACCAAATTCTAATTTATGTGCTCGTGTGTATATGTATGTGATAACATTTCCATTAAGAAATTATAAATCTTTAAATTAATTTTAATTACGTTACATGTCGAAAATAATGCATTTCTGTTTTTTGTTTTTTTTCCTCGAGATTTTTTTCTATATAAATACGTAAATTTATGTAAATACATAATTTTTTAAAAGAATTTTCTATATAAGTTTGAAATGCAGATTAAAATAATTTAATTTTAAAGCAACTTTAGAAAAAAGACAAATAATGCGAAATTTTTCTATAAAATCGAATAGAATATTTCTCTTTTGCTAGATTGATTAAATTGGTCATATTTTATAGTTATGTGTATCTAGTATATAAATTATATTTAAAATAGTATATAAATTCTAGTATATAAATTATATTTGGAATTTAATAATAAACATATATAAATATATACATTTTTTCTCTCACAATTTTTTTTACAAAATTTTGAAAATTATTTGTTATTTATTATTAAAATTATTATTAAATTTTATTTTTTTATATTTATGATCTGTATAATTAAAAAAATGATTAATTTTTTTTTAAGAAGAAGAATTGAAATTGTCATGTTTATTTTTTAGAACCATTTAAATTCTATTCTATACACTTTTTTGCATATAATAACGTTATTACACACACACACACATATAATTTTACATAAAATTTTTTAGATATAATAGAAATATATACATACATATATATATATATATATATATATATATATATATACATATATATATATATATATATATATATATATATATATATATATATATATATATATATCAGGGTGAGGCATTTATAGCGACGCGAGCATATTTTTCGGAAACGAAGTGAGATATCAAAAAATATTTCAAACAAAAGTTGCATGGTTTTGAGGGGGCCACATGATAAAAATATGGATTTGCCCTTGAGTGACCTTTTCAAGGTGAGGTCAATATGGTCGATGTTTTCTTAAATGGAACCCCTCATTTTTTATTACATATTCTTGTAGCTTATCTCGAGAGCTTTTCAAAACACTATATTAAAGTATTTTTTCATTAAGTATTTTTTGAGTTATTTTATATCTTAATCTGACATATTTTGATATAAAAATTAAAATATCTCGTAAAATATTTAGTTTTCGATAATCTTACCGTAATACTTTTATGTACAGAATAATGAGACAAATCAATTAGTATCAAAAAAAATAATTGTTTTTAAGAAAAAGTATGTAATTATTTACGATGTATTTTTTAAAACAATTATTTGCTGTTTTTTACACTAATTGATTTGTCTCATTATTTTGTACATAAAAGTATTACGGTAAGATTATCGAAAACTAAATATTTTACGAGATATTTTATCTTTTATATCAAAATATGTCAGATTAAGATATAAAATAACTCAAAAAGTACTTAATGAAAAAATACTTTATTATAGTGTTTTGAAAAGCTCTCGAGATAAGCTACAAGAATATGTAATAAAAAAATAAGGGGTTCCATTTAAGAAAACATCGACCATATTGACCTCACCTTGAAAAGGTCACTCAAGATCAAATCCATATTTTTATCATGTGGCCCCCTTAAAATCATGCAACTTTTGTCTGAAATATTTTTTGATATCTCACTTCGTTTCCGAAAAATATGCCCGCGTCACTATAAATGCCTCACCCTGTATATATATAATTTATTACCATAATTTATTTGCTATAAATAAAATACACGTATACACAATACAACACATACAATATTGTCATAATGTAAAATACAGAATGTCTATAAAGTCTGTCTCCACCTCCTATATTTCGGAAACGGCTCAAAATTATGAAAAACCGCAACATACGTGTTCGATAATTTCATGGGACTACTCTTTTAAGGGGGATGGGGGAATTGCTTCCCTAAGCGGATGCCCCAGGGAGATCCCAACTCAAAAATTTCAAATAAAACCCCCTATATTGTAGTATATCATTTAAAAGGGCATAAAAAGAAATTTTTTGGCGCAAATCGTAGGTTGATACGGTGATCCATTCGGAAGATATTTAGAGTCAAAGTTCGATAAAGCCAGCTTTCAAAAAATCGTTACTCCCATTTGGAAAATCCTAAAAAAACATTTGAGGTATGAAAGTGTTCGTCTTTTTAAGTCCTTTCCATAAAAAAATTCAGATTTGACCTTGGTCTTACAAAAAAAAATTTTTGCATCATCTTGAATTTAACAGTTTTTTGTGTACCCTTTTAAAAAAAAACCAAGGTCAAATCTGAATTTTTTTATGGAAAGGACTTAAAAAGACGAACACTTTCATACTTTGAACGTTTTTTTAGGATTTTCCAAATGGGAGTAACGATTTTTTGAAAATTGGCCTTTTCGAACTTTGACTCTAAATAACTCCTGAACGGATCAAAGTATCAATCTCCGGTTTGCGCCAAAAATTTTCTTTTCTTATGCCCTTTCAAATGATATACTACAATATGGAGGGATCCATTTGAAGTTTTTGGGTGGGGGTTTTCCTGGGGCACATTCTTGGAGAGACAACTCCTCTAACCACCTTAAAAGAGGAGCCCCTCGAAATAATTGAACACGTATTTCACGGTTTTTCATAATTTTGAGCCGTTTCCAAAATATAGGGGGTGGGGACAGATTTTATAGACACTCTGTATAATAAAAATATATAAAATAATATAAATATAAAATTCTTTTTTTGTATATTCTTCGCTACATCTAGATATGTAAAATACAATTAGTATCGCTTACTTATATATACATATTAACTAAATACACTTGAATAATGGCTTACATTTATCTTATAAAAAAGAAGGATAAAAGTGAAACTTAAGTATATTAAATATAAAAAAAAAAATTTTAAGGAATTGAACTTTACATATATGCAAACAGATAATAAAATCTTATTTTTCTATTAAATATCTTGAATGAATTTTATTTTAACAGATTTATAATTTTTAGATTAATTGTAATGATATTTTTTGCATTAAAGATTGAAAAAGTTTGCGACAGACAATAATTTTCTTCAATGTTTTCTCTAAAAGTTCTAATTCTAAAAAGGAAAAATTATAAAGGAAATATTGTTCGTTAGATGGGACATTCTGTATAATTTCACTATCCGGATAAGAGAGATGTTGTTTTACATTAGAATTAGATTATCATTCACAGATTGTACACACGCGTCGCAAATGAGCAAAATATTATCTGTTATGTATAAACCAATTATATCGCGGTTTTACAAGTGAGATTAACATACGTGATTGTCTTTCGCAAAAGAGTGCGGTCAGAAAGATAATGATATACCCGATATCGTTTTATTGACGTTCTATTATATTTTCTTACGAAAGTATTAAGTGATACACGCAATCAAGATATATCAATCAAGATATAAATCCATTTATTCATTGATGATTTTATTGTGTGTGTGATGATCTTTATCAGAAAAGACATATGTAATTAAACAAATTTTGCTTTTGATCAGAATACTATTACTAAATTTTAGATAAAAGATTTGAACCATATGTATGATTAAATTGTTTGAACAGTTGAAAGTAAAAAGTTCGAGCTTCAAGTAACAGACAGTTTGAACGGAGCCAATGATATATTTTATATTTCGAATCGAAGAATCAGTTGTTTGATTAGTCCGGATCTTAAAAAAATTTTAATAAAATTAATACTTATTGTAAAAAGTAAACAGCTCCTAATTATCTGTGTTCTCCATCTATAATACATCGTTTAACTTTGCGCAATATATTGTCTAAAGACAATTCAAACTGTTTAAATAAATCTTTAGATTCGAGCAATCTGATTAATTTAAGATTTCGATCTTGAAATTTTCGGATCGTTTGAATTGTTCGATTACTTGAAAATTCTGTGCATTAGTATACGTTAATATATTAAATGATATATATTATTTTTTATGTAATTATAATTTATTTTAAGGGCCTCCAGATTTAAATTCGATTAAGTAACAAAATTATATAAAATTTTATTGTTGTAATATTCGTTTTTCATTTTGTTCTTCCGCATTAAAGCATATCAAATAAAGTGGAGCAAAGAATTGAAAAAGAATTGATTCTTTTTTATTTACTTGTAATGTTGAATGTTTTCATCGTTGAGTGCTTCAAGCAAGATAAAAATCTTTCACAATTATTGTCATCGCAAACGATACTTTGATTTATAAAAATGATAAATCAATGCTGCTTTGTTTATATATAATACATATATTTAAATATATTATTGGAAAACCAATATTCTCAGTTATACTATTTATTTTCGAAATCTTTATAGATTATGCTAAATAATTTTATTCAGATCTATAGAACAACTGTATCGTATGACATATTTTACGACATTCGTTATTTTATCCCCAACGGTCACCATATTTATCCACCTCATAAAAATGTTACAATGTGAAAAATGGTAAATATTAATATCTTATTACACGCGTTTCTTCAGTTTATCAACTATAGCAAACGATGATTTCATAAAGATCATCAAAAACACATTTCTTATTGCATTATCTATTTTCCTTCACAAATTGAACTTAAACTATAAAAAATTATTTATTATTATCAAAAGCCTCTAATGAGTTGAGCATTGGTTCTCATTATTTATTGTTATCATCTCGAAAAAATGAGCGATTTATCTTACCAACTTCGTCTTACTCTTTTTTCTCCTATATTTTTATTAACAATATATTATTGTATATAATTTATTTGAAAATTAAAGGTTTCAATATTTAATGTATTTTTATATTTAATATACAGGGTGTCCGGTAAAGATTGTGCCAACTCTCGTGAGCGGGTATATATATATATATATTGTATTTAATACATATATTTAATATATATTTTTATAATATTTAATATTTACACAAAAGATTTCAATAGCGATGTAAATACTTACGGAATTTTTCATCACATACTTGACATGGGAATAATGCACAGTATATGCAAGAATACGAAAAATCAGAATTTGGATCTCGCGATTGAATCTACCCACATAGCAGCAATTTATATAATATTTATACAGTAATATTGCAGCAATATTACTGTAATGTTCTATACTGTATGAGTAATTATAATATCGAGACGTCGATGCATTTCTGCTTCGCAGGTGCGAATGGATTCGCCAACGGTGATGGTTAACAGTAGCGTGGTGCAGCTCCCTGGGCAGATGCAGCCGCAGAGTCTGACCCTGGCACCGCTGACACCACCCGCGCACGAATTGGAGCAGCCGCATCCATTGTATGGTCAGCCCCACATTCAGGTACAGCACGGAGTCCTGGTGAAGGCACCGCCGGTCGCCGCGGCGCACCTCACCACGCTGTCGCATCCGGGAACGCCGCCGGACACGCCGCCCGTCTCAGCCTCGCCGCCGCCGCTGCAGCTCCACCGCGGCGACCGGGATGCGCGCGATCCTCGCGATCGCGGGGGCATATTGCTGCAGCTGCAGCAGCCGCCGGCGGCGCTGGTCCAGGATGAGATACAAGTGAGCACGGGCGGCATGGGCTGGCTGACGCAGTCTTTGAGGCAAGAGCCGCTGGACCTGAGACCTCACTGTCCTCAAGAACAAACCCCGGAACCCCATCATGAGTCCTGGTCAGCCGCGCCGGCACATCATCATTTCCAAGAGCTGCAGCATCTACCGCGTCCAACCAGGCATGCGGGTGAGTACCATTATGTAAATAAATAAAATATAACAATAAATTATATACATATATTTTTGAATATTATTTATTTACGATTAGTTATTACAATGATTACAAACAAAATTATTAAACTGTTTCCGTTTACCATTTGTTCCATATTTCCTAGTGTCCTAGTGAAATAGTGCAGCCTTTTAAGCGATTTTAGCAGTAGATCAATCAGTTAGAGTAAGATTGTATAAAATCGCCAAAAGTAACATTTTTGTTACAACGTTCGTTGTTTTAATATTTGTGTAATTGTGATCTTATACTATCATAGATAGGAAGTTTACAAACATTTTTCGCCGAGTTACGGAGATTACGTTCGTTATTTTTGCGCTCATATACTCTGTCATTGTGAAGGGTTTCATAAGAACATTTTTGTTTAGGGCAATTGCATAGAAAGATGACATTACAATAAAAATTGTTTTTATTAAAGTTAAAAAAAATATTAAGAGTTAAAAAAAATTATTGAATTATAGAAATTTAATATTAGAAAATAATTATTTTTTTATAAATGTATGTTTTACATCAACCTCTTACAAACTGTCGGTAATTCGGAAATTCCTAGCATTAATAAACGCTATCTTAATCCTCAAATCGAATCATTTATGAATAAACTGATAGATTATTCATGCTACTATGTTATGTCAGCATGCAATATTAAATGGACCGGTGTATATGTAAATTTGCAAAGCATATTTATAAAATTTTATTGTGTACGAAAATGTTTATAATTCAAAGAATATGTATTTACGATTTTTTTATTCTTAAGATAAATAAAATATAGTGTGAATTAAAAAATTTATAAATTGTTAATTTAGATGCTTTAAATTTGTGTAGTTATCCTACAGGAATATTTCTTAATCTCGTTTTTAGATTGAAGCAAATAATTCGAGCAGAATTCTTTAAGATCTCTCATATGTAACTTTTACAGAACAAGGAAATCAATTCTGTATTACCAGAAAATCGGTTCTGTATTAGGATAGATATTTATGTTTTTATTAAAAAGATGCCAAATGTACGATAAAATATCTAATGAGTATAATTAATAGTGAAAATTAATACATTTTACGGATAAATTGATTTAATTTGTCTAATACTTTTTGATATTCAATTAAACATAAAATCAATAATTTTTTAAGAAGATCTTAAATAAGATGTAAATAATCTGATAAAGATAAATAATTACAAGGATTGCTTACAAGGAATATTCTAATTAAAGGTAAAAGATAGTATCTGAGTATTTTTGTGATACTGAAATAATTTTCGTATTTTGATAATAAATTGCTAAATTAAATTTTTTTATATATTTTATATACATGCATCGCAATATAGCATGTTTGTAAATATATTCTCGCATTTAAAACGTTGCTAATAAATGAAACGGTAGTACTACGCTCATAAATTTCTCGCAACATTCTCATTATTCGCGTTTGCGCGCTCGAATGAAAAAACACTTTTATAAAAACATACTAATAATATTTAATCCAAATATAACTATAATAATACAATAACAACAATGAAAACAATAGTCATAATTTTCTCTGAAAAAACTGACTCAACTATTCTTCTTGATGATGACTCGTATTGCGAAAATCCTGCTTTTTTGCCAGACACATCTTCATACAGCTCAATGATAGAATTTCAGAACTATTGATTCAAAGAGTCCTGATTTCTTATTGATATCATATTGAATTATGACATTACAAACGAGAAATCATATGAATTTTCTTCGAACACTCGTGTTCGGTAATATAGATTAGCAAAATACATCGAAAACTTTCTTTTTGCTTCGTGAATTATTAAATAACTATAAATCTTGGTCAAAATTATCATAAGGACCGCTCTTGCTGAAAATGTAGGACAAAAAAATGCAGATGAGTTATACAATTATTTATTAATACAGGATAATAAAACAAGTAGTTTACGATGTATTTTATTAATCGAATACAAGTGATCGCATTAAAAAAAAAATTAATATGATTTCTCACTTCTGACGTCATAATTCAATATGACTGCAGTGAAGAGACAGGAGCTTTAATATACTGGAATATTACAAAGTGCGTATTACATGCACATCATATTTTTTATAGTGCCATATATATTATTTAATAAATTCTAATTAAAAAACTGCAAAATTAAAAAAACAAATGTCTTTGCCGACACATATATGATTATATACTGATGGATACAAACATAATATATGCCACATTCAATCTGCGAATTATACATATAGTTTAAATTAATCATTCAAGCGTATTACGATTTCTATCAAAGTAAGCGTATTACGATTTCTATCGTATTTCAAAGACAAGATTAGATACAAATTTTATATCAGATCTTGTCTTTGAAAAATCAAGAATTTATATTTAATGAATAAAATCACATAAAGTTATTCATTATTAAGCCCCTAAAAATTTAAGCTGTCCAAATATACGCAATTTTTATAATAATACCATTTAACATATTATTTATTATTAAACTCAAAAAAAGTGAATTATAATTTTCTTCGTTTTTCAACAACAGCATATTAAACTTGTAAACATTAAATAGATAAAATCATTGCTATTAATTTTTTTGTCAAATATAATTCTGTCATCTTGATGACAGAATCACCTCGATGATGACAGCTACTCACGAAGTAAGTACAGGCAAAAGAATAGGAGGCAACAATAAACTTTGATACTTTCGACAGAACTTCGATATTTTCGACTAATTAATGTTACATACCTTTGTAAAAATTATTTTTTAAAGAGTGAATTGTTATATTTCTAATAAATCGATACTTAATCTCAATTTAATGTTTTCTTCTATTAATTTTAACATTATATACGAGGACTGACAATTAAGTTCGCAGAAAATATTTATTACAATTACAGAACACATTTATTCGTTATCTAATACACGGTTTCTTTTAAAATAGTCTCTTCCTAAAGCAATGCACTTGGTCCAATGTTTTTTCTATTGCAGGAAGCAGTCTTCAAAATCATTCTCCGTGAGGCTGTTTAGAACACGCGTCAACTATTCCACCTCCGCTTGTGACCCCTAATGACGATCCTTCATATCTTTCTTGATCTTAGGGAATAGAAAAAAATCGGAGGAGGTCAGATCGGGTCTCCCTGACTTTTTTCTATCTCCCAAAATCAAGAAAGGCGTGAAATATCGTCATTAGGGGTCACGAGCGGAGGTGGAATGAATGACGCGTGCTCTAAACAGCCTCACGGAGAATGATTTTGAAGACTGCTTTCTGCAATGGAAAAAACATTGGACTGATTCGTTATTTGATACACAGTTCTTTTCAAAATAGTCCCCTCCTAAAGCAATGCACTTGGTCCAACGTTTTTTCCATTGCAGGAAACAGTCTTCAAAATCATTCTCCGTGAGACTGTTTAGAGCACGCGTCATCCATTCCACCTCCGCTCGTGACCTCCAATGACGATCCTTCATGTCTTTCTTGATTTTGGGGAATAGAAAAAAGTCAGAGGGGACCCGATCTGACTTCTTCCGTTTTTTTTCTATTCTCCAAGATCAAGAAAGACATGAAGGATCGTCATTGGAGGTCACGAGCGGAGGTGGAATAGTTGACGCGTGTTCTAAACAGCCTCACGGAGAATGATTTTGAAAACTGCTTCCTGCAATAGAAAAAACATTGGACCAAGTGTATTGCTTTAGGAAGGGACTATTTTAAAGGGGACCGTGTATTAAATAACGAATAAGTGTGTTCTGTAATTGTAATAAATATTTTCTACGAACTTAATTGTCAGTCCTCGTATCTCTCTTATATACTTATATAAAATAATCTTGAGACTATATAGTTTTCATATTAAACTTTTAAAAAATTTTCAAAAAATGTTATTTTACTTAAAGTCTCGCTTTTGACTAAGTAAAGTGTACAGTATTATACATAAAAAGAAAATTGTTTTTTAATTAAAAAAAAATAGATCAGGAATATAGCAGCAGTGTGTTGCTTGGAAAAAACAAAAATTACGTATCTGTAATAAACGATTTGGAACTAGCGTCTTGTTACATTTCATACATGTTGGTATTTTCGTTACCTTTTCTGGCGAATTTTTCTATATCCTTCATTATCACGCTCATATCTTTGGCATAGGTGGATACCTGGCGATGTCGAATCATCTGGAGTATTACAGCGGTCCAAGCGCAGGAGGAGGAATGCTTCCTACGAGTGGGGGTGTGATGCAGGGAATGGAGGATAGCATGCAAGGGATACCGTTGCAACCGGGCAGACCATTAAGTGTCTGTTCCGTGAGTTCCTGCGGCGCTAGTGGACGCAATCCGGCTCATCGTGTGACCAATGGCCTGTACTCCAATTGCAATGGCTCGAATCCTCAGGACGAACTCATGGACGATGATCTCCTGGTGTCACTCTCCGTGCGCGAGCTCAACAAACGCCTCCATGGTTCTCCGCGAGAACAGGTAAGTGAAATCCCTTGTTCTCTGTTCGCACCACAGGCTTCTATAGGGTAACTCGAGGGAAGATGCCGTACTTAACTTTGAAAGGCAATATTTTTGTAATTATTAATTATGAGCAAAAGAAAATTGAACCAAATGGACAGTATCGTCATTATATTTGTATTTGGTTATAATTAAATAAGTCTAATTCTTTTATTATTTGGTTATAATTAAACAAGTCTAATTCTTTTATTATTTGGTTATAATTAAACAAGTCTAATTCTTTTATTATTTTAATAATAACAATAACAAAAATTCTCTCAAATGTAGGTAAGATGCTAAACAACTGGATAAAATGCCACCGCTCCATAATTTTTAAGTTTTTCGATAAAGAGTATCATTAATCTACTCAGCTGATCGCGTTTAGTATAAGCGACGAAACGATAGTGCATAGAGTCATTTCTTTACGCTATATTTTTGAATTAATCAAGATAAATTTTAAAAATATGCCTTACGTAATAATCAACATAGTTGTAATCATACTAAATTGTATAATACTAACTTTTGCGATTAGATTTCACAGAAAGTAACTTGATGTCGATATCTGCATGCCGTGATAAGATGCTAGAACTGTCATCTTTCCCCGACAAAAATGTGGCATCTTACCCCACAATAAATATTGATGAATGTAAAAATTTAAAATATTATAAAACATGTGCATACGTTTGTAATAAATAGGTTACATGATCCACTAACAATAAGAATAATAATCTAAATAAATCCACTCACATTTGAGGACATAAGTATTATGTAATAATAATCTTATATTCTAGACTGTTATTATAAAATTTATATAAGGGAAAGTAGGGTAAAACCGGGTACCTTTTTGGATTTGTCTTCCTACAAAAAACCTGAGAGTAAAAAAAATTTTGCCGACCGTTAGTAGTCTTTAGTGAACCTTAAATTATGAGAAAATAAGGCTAGTTGCTGAAAAAAAAAAAAATTGATTACCAAGAATAACAATACTTCGTGGAGAAGTCAAAGTACCCGGTTTCGTCCTACCGGTAGGGTCAAACCGAGTACCCATTTGAAAATATGCAAAACACCGTGTAATTACAAAATCTAAATTTATTTTAATCAAAATACAATATAGAGATGTATTCTATTGACCAAAATCACAAATAAAGATATCCTCTTGTTCGACATTGCTGCAGAACTTCCTTATTTAACTTTTTAACTTTAGGGGTCTCAAAAAGCTTTTTTTTTTAGTGGTTTCTTTTTCTGAGTGTTAGTTTTCGTTTCCAACTGTTTTTTGTAAGGAGACAAAGTCAGGATAACAGTTCTTCCTCTTTTCATTATATGAGATGTGTAAGTACCCGGTTTTGCCCCAACACAAGGAAAGTAACAAATACGGCGGTTGTATATTCCGGCTGATCAAAACTAATATGATATACTTTCTAATATGTACAGAATGGAATGCTGCATTTACCGAAACAGATGCTCTATACAGAAAAAGTGCACGACGATTCGATTCTTGCTTCGATATCGATTTTTTTGGGGCTAAAAACTTTGAACTTCTATTAAAAAAGAAATATCGTGTGCACAGGGGCACAGTTTGTTTTAAAATAATGATGGCGCCAATCTACAACTAGTAAGTTAGCCATAAATAGCAGCACTTATTATGAAAAAATAGGGGTACCCGGTTTGATCCGTCTAACCGGTTTTACCCAACTTTTCCCTATATAAGCCATATTTTTTAACTTATCTTGATTAATTTAAAAATATGGCATAAAAATATGACTGTACATTGTCGTTTTCGTCACCTGTACTAAACGCGATCAGCTGAGTAGATTAGTGGTACCCTTTATCGAAAAAAATTAAAAATTACGGAAAAGTGGCCGACTTCTTACCCGACATGGCATCTTCCCCCGAGTTATCCTATCTTATACTAGATCGTTAACACCGATGCTAAAGCTGTTACAACGCCATTTTCTGGATAGATGAATATATATGTATTAGAAGTTTATCACAGATTTTCTATCACATTTATTGAAAGTCAAATTTTGTCTTTTAATCGAATTCAATCAGATTGTAAATTGACACTTATCTTGAAAGGGAATGCTCTTGTATATAAAAGTCTTTTATATAAAAGTTTTAATTTATAAATATTTGATGCGTATTTAAAAGCTGACGCAAGGGCAGCCATTTTCTGGATGGAAGGATATACAGATTAAATAAAATGTTCATTACAGATTTTCTATCATATTTATTAGGTGTCCGATTTTGTCTTTTAATTGCATTCAATTAGGCTGTAAATTAACACTTATTTTTATAGAAAAAGCTGCAATGTTTCATATAGAAGTTTTGATTTATAAATATTTGATGCGTATTTAATATACATCAAAATATAGTTTAAGTTAAAAATTATATTTTATTTGTAAATAAAAAAGTCTAGTTTAAGTTTCTAAAAAAATAAGAGAAGAAAGTTGTGTACTTATAATGAAAAATTTTGATATTCTTTTTTTAGAATATTTACTTGGGCAGCCAAGTATAACAGCCACGCGCGCGTCATTGGCATATTTCTTATTTTTATACACTATATTTACTCTTGATATTTTTCACTATCTTAGTTTCTTTTTTAAATGTCCGTTTACTATTATGTTATCAAGAGACGATGTATCAAATTCTGCGACACCCGGCATGACATTCTACCTATCGAGAAAATGGATGCCCTTGCATCACATTTTACCATATGAGACTTAGCCGTGTTAATGGTTTTTAGTGTAATATATAAAAGTCTATGTGGTCTGCACATAATTGTGAAGATATGTCATAACATGTACGATTATATTATCAAGCAACGTAGTAGCGTCGCGACGCCAAGTATATGAAAAAATGAATATATCTTCAAATAAAAAATTAAAATCGGTGTAATATTGCACGATAATCAGATCTTAATCTGATAAAAATGTCTAACAATACGAAGAAAATAAAAGGCAATCAAAAGTCAGCGCGGTAATTTGTGCGCATATGTTTTATTATAATCAAATTACATTAATATTTTAACTAAGTGATAGACACAATCATAAAAAGCGTACGTTTCGGTCCTTTTTTTGGACCATCTTCAGCGCAATTACAAAGTATATGAAATATATTATATCAAAAATGTAATAGTAATAATACGTAGAACAAGAGTGAGTCATCCATGTTGTTAGAAGCTAAATATTATATAATGGAATTTCAAGACAAAATGAGATTGTCCGATAAAATATACTACATTAATTTTAAATAATTAATTTTAAATAATTTTGAACTGCGTTTAAAAATTCTTAAAGTTTAAAATGTTAACTTATTCTTTTTATGACACTCTGTATATCTTTTATGCATTATATGTATGTTAAATTTAGATTAAAGAACACACACATACACATGTGAAATTACACACGTGTTATTAAAATCCTCTCTCCAATATTAAAGTAAAAAAAAATATTAGGCACAAAACTGTAAGCCGTAGATAAATTATTTAATAATTTAATAATAAATTAATTCGCAGAGAAACAGTGTAAAAAAGTAAAGTAGGTTGTTAATAAAAAAAATCTTATCAATTGTGTTGTATTTATAGTTTTGTCATATTTTATTTCTTAATAGGGTCCGCAAATATAAACATCATTACTATCTGTCAACAAAGATCATTACTATCTGTCTACAATATAACTTTAGCTCAAATTAAAAATTATATCGGTTTTAATTTTTGTTGTAAAACATGAGAATGTTGTTTCCGTCATAAATTGTAACATATATTTAATTGGATAAATTTACAATAATATGCGAAGGTCGTGCGACTGAAGCAGAAGCGGCGGACGCTGAAGAATCGCGGTTATGCTCAAAACTGCAGGAGCAAACGGTTGCAACAACGCCAGGACCTCGAGACAACTAATCGGAATTTGCAGAACGAGCTTCAGCGTATAAAGATCGAACTGGCGCGGCTTCAGCAGGAACGCGATCTTTATAAGCAGAGATACGAGATGTTGAGGGCGCGACAAAGTCACCACCATAGTCACAATCATAGCCATCATCAACAGCAAACATTGCAGCAACAGCAACAACAGCAACATCAAACCCAAAATCAACAGTCGCATCCGCAGCAGCAACAACAGCAACATCAACCAGCACCCGCGAGTCCCGAAGTTTATCTGTGACATCGACAGCGCCGAGGGGGCGCTTGTTGGACTTGAAGTCATTTGTTACGTCAATGGATTATTTCATTGGTGAGTAAGAACAATTCATAAGTCAGCAATATAAACAAACTATACATCGCAATGCACGATGTAACGTTTGTATAATTTAGGGGGATAAAAATATTTCACATTTATATATATAAACAATGTTATATATGTGTTTATATATTATATATTAATAAATAATCTAATTTATCTCTATATAAAGTCATAACATATATTTTATATATAAGTTATGTATTATTTATAAGTTATATGTTTTATAAGTTATAAGTGGTGATATATATTTTATTTACATAAATATAAACAATTTTATACGTGATTTTGTTTTAATAACAAAATTTAGTTATAACTTCTTCTAAAAAAACGGATAAGAGAGATACATATTACAATAAATATATTCACAAATCACTATATAAAAGAAAGGAACTTCTTGAAATAAAAACAATCTTCGGAAAATATAGCGAATAGGGGACCCAGCCCAAATGACCTTGACCTTGACATATGTTGTCAAGGACATAATACTGAGTAACTTTTTCTTCTAATTTAATCGTCGCTCGTTGCTTATTAAAAAGTTATTAACAAAAAAAGTTTGAAATATACCAAAGTACATGCACGGACAGGAAGCACGCGCGCGCGCGCGCACACACACACGCACACACACACACGGGTGGGTGCAAGGGGGGCCTTCGGCCCCCCTCCCGCTTTAGCGAGAGTGGACCTCGCTTTACAACTTATAAAGTACATGCTACATTGTAAAGGAAGGAGCACCCTGCCTACCGGCGGGGTGGGTGCGGGAGGGGGGCCGAAGGCCCCCATTGCAACCCCCC
The DNA here is from genome assembly GCA_009859135.1 of Formica selysi. Taxonomy (NCBI): domain Eukaryota; kingdom Metazoa; phylum Arthropoda; class Insecta; order Hymenoptera; family Formicidae; genus Formica; species Formica selysi. The sequence continues at coordinate 958,883 of WHNR01000028.1, read as the reverse complement.
CTTTTGTGTGTGTGTGTGTGTGTGTGTGTGTGTGTGTGCGTGTGTGCGCGCGCGCGCGCGTGCTTCCCGTCCATGCATGTACTTTGGTGTATTTCAAACTTTTAAGTTTTACCTTTTCCTCTTCCTCCGGCGTGCTAATCTTTCACGTTTCGGTACTCGAGAATATCATTATCAACATTATATTGCTGAATTTTTATTTAAAAGACTCTATACTTTTGATAAGCGTATTGATGTTTTTTTTTTTAAATAATGAGCAGATTATATCCAATAAATAATTAATTCAACATACTTATATTTTATTTTTGAACACCATATATATGTAAAAACTTGTGTTTATTTCAGTTTATATGTGTAGTATACGTAGGACTATTTCTGTAAACTAACTTAAATATCCAGTTTTTTATTGTCAGACTATGTATAAATCTTGATTTTTACAAATTTTTGTTTGTTAATAACTTTTTAATAAGCAACGAGCGACGATTAAATTAGAAGAAAAAGTTACTCAGAATTATGTCCTTGACAACATATGTCAAGGTCAAGGTCATTGGGGCTGGGTCCCCTATTCGCTATATTTATCCAATCTTCTTTAATTTACAACTCGACAAGTAATGTCAAATATATATAAGGAAATATTGATGATGTTTCTCTCTTAAGACCTTTTTACACGATCTATAATTTGCGGCAAAGTTTATGACAGAATTATATTTATAATTTTTATGTCTCATATAATAAAAAAAACATTTAAATAGATAAAATACATACAAATCAAAATATATATCAAAATACATATACATATACATTAAAACATGTGACGCATAAAATATAACTAAAACTCTATCTTGAATTTTATCGCGAATTATAAATCGTTTAAAGAGGCCTTTACATTAAAAGTTTCAAAAATAATATAAGTATGTCATTAAACTTGTATCAACACATTTTGAAAGAAGAGAAATGATTAAAAAAGCCATCAAGAGCATGCATATGTTGAAAAAAACTATTGTACAGAAAAGTATTGTTTTATTATATATTTTATTACATATTTTTATCATATTATATTTTATATTATATTATATTATATTTGTTTATATTATATTTTATTATATTTTGCTATATATTTGATTATATCTTGTACTCTTTATAGTTTATTATATATTGTACTTTATATTTTATTACAAAAAAGCAATAAATTAAAAATCAATATTTTATATTTTAATTCCCCCAAATCAATAACCAAAAAATGTTAAGTATAATATAATTATTAAAGAATATCTTTTTTCTTATATAAAAATATATAGGGGAAAGTAGGGTAAAACCGGATATTTTTTTGGATTTATCTTCCTACAAAAAATCAGAAAGTAAAAAAAATTTTGCTGACCGTTAGTAGTCTTTAGTGGACCTTAAACTATGAGAAAATGAGGTTAGTTGCTAAAAAAAAATTTGGTTACCAAGGATAACAAGATTTTTTGGAGAAGTCAAAATACCCGGTTTTGCCCTATCGGTAGAATAAAACCGGGTACCCATTTGAAAACATGTAGAACACCGTGCAATTACGAAATCTAGATGTATTTTAATCGGAATATAATACAAAGATGTATTCCATTGACAAAAATCACAAATAAAGATATCCTCTTGTTCTACATTGTTGCAGGATATTTTATTTAATTTTTTAATTTTAGGAGTCTCAAAAAGCTTCTTTTTAGTGGTTTGTTTTTCTGAGTATTAGTCTTCGTTTCCAACTACTTTTTGTAAGGAGACAAAGTCAGGATAACAGTTCTTCCTCTTTTCATTACATGAGATGTGTAGGTATCCGGTTTTGCCCCAACACGAAGAAAATAACAAACACGGCGGCTGTATATTCCAGCGTACAAAGTGACGATCAAAACTAATGCGATATATTTTCTAATATGTACAGAATGCAATGCTGCATTTATCGAAGCAGATGCTCTGTGTAAAAAAAGTCCATAACAATTCGATTGCTGCCCCGATATTGATCTTTTTTGGCCCGAAAATTTTGAATTTTCTTCAAAAAAGAAATATTGTGTGCACGTGGGCATGTTCATCTCAAAATAATAATGGCATCAATCTAGAACTAATAACATAAGTTAGCTAAAGATAGTAGCACTTATCACGAAGAAACAGAGGTACCCGGTTTGACTCGCTTACCCGGTTTTACCCTACTTTTACCCTATATAAAAAAATTAATTAAAAAAAAATAATTTTAAGAGAAGTTTAAAATTTGAATTATTTTCCAATCTTTTGGTTTAAATCTATTTCTCTTGTAAAGTGATGAGATGATAGAGAATTGTGTCAACTAGAAGTGTGAAAATAGAAGTACGGACAATTTTATTTCTAGTATAATCTGGAATTAAAAATTATTTTTATTTTGACATTTTCACGAAGAAAAAATAAATTCGGAAATAGAAAAAAGGATAAACGATTATAATATTGAGAAAATATGTGTTAAATTATTTCCATAAATATATCTTATTTTTAATACGCAATTGGAACTTCAAATATTCAAAATTGATATCTAAAAAGCATTGTTAAAGAATTGAAAAAGGAATACACAGATATATACATATATATAACTATATATACTGAGTAAATATATATACTGAAAATATATATACTAAAAAAATGTACTATAAGTTATCGGTGAAATCTAACCGAAATCGCTATCATAGCAACGAATAAATCTTTCAATTGCATAAACGGTCGACTGGTTTCACTACTTGGAAACACGAGCACGATTTCATGAACGAACTGGTGGTGCGAATCCGCCGGTCTTTCCCGCTTCCCTCGCTTTATTTGCAACGCAATTTCTGCTGACATCGCTGTTCGACGATGAAACCATCGAGATGGAACGTCAGTAAACAATACGTTCACCTCTTTCACAGTCTCGAAACCTGCAGCCTAGCTGAAAGCGAAAGAGAGAACCGGAGTTGCCAAGAACGCCCTACAAATATACATAGCGTTCTAGGCATCACACATTTTTTCTGGACTAGCGACATACTAAAGAGGTACCCATTTTCGTTCGGCGTAGAGACATCCATGATTTTTGCAAGAGAGTCGAAATAAGAAGAATTTCTGTCAACTAGACTTTTGATGTGCAAATAGATACACAAGCCATCTTGTTTTTTTTATTTATTAAAGAGAAGTGACAGTGCTATTCTCGTTATAAAACTTACTTTTATATAATCTTAGATTTAGTTATTAAGGTATTAAGATATGTTTAATTAGTTATTAAGATATGTTTATTTTTCAAAATTCAAATTAAAAGATATTAAAATAATTTGCACTTGATTAAATTTGTTCTCAAGAAAGATGTTCAATATCTTAAATAAATCTATATAGGACCTTATCTATTTGTGTGTAATTGTGAAGAAATACTTACATTCACAAATCTTTCCCGTCAAGGCATGTTGATGAACAAGTATATTTAAGAAAGAATGATACAAACTAAAAAGACAATGTAAAATTGCATTTTATTTTTTATATTAACTTTTTTTGATATGTTTACATATAAGATAATAAAAAATATGAGTGATTAAATGAAAAGTAAAGTATAATATCTTGTTTTATGTATATAACATATTTATTTATTAGAAATATATATATATATATATATATATATATATATAAAATGTAGGGGAAAGTAGGGTAAAACCAGGTAGGCGGGTCAAACCGAGTACCCTTGTTTTTTCGTAATAAATGCTGCTATCTATGGCTAACTTGTGTTATTAGTTATAGGTTGATGCCATCATTATTTTGAGATAAACCATGCCTACGTGCACACAATATTTCTTTTTTGAAGTACAAAATTTTCGGGTCAAAAAAGATCGATATCGGGACAACAATCGAGTCGTTATAGACTCTTTCTACACAGAGCATCTGCTTCATTAAAGCAGCATTGCATTCTGTACATACTAGAGAGTATATCACATTAGTTTTGATCGTTACTTTGTACGCTGAAATATACAGCCGCCGTGTTTGTTATTTTCTTCGTGTTGGGGCAAAACCGGATACCTACACATCTCATGTAATGAAAAGAGGAAGAACTGTTATCCTGACTTTGTCTCCTTACAAAAAGTAGTTGGAAACGAAGACTAATACTCAGAAAAACAAACCACTAAAAAGAAGCTTTTTGAGACTCCTAAAATTAAAAAATTAAATAAGAAAGTTCTGCAGCAATGTAGAACAAGAGGATATCATTATTTGTGATTTTCGTTAATAGAATACATCTTTGTATTGTATTTTGATTAAAATAAATTTAGATTTTATAATTGATGTTTTACATGTTTTCAAATGGGTACCCGGTTTTACCCTGCCGGTAGGGCAAAACTGCTACCTGCCTGTAAAATTTCATCAAAATCAGGCCTGGGTCGGATACGAAACTTCAATCGAAGTTTTATTGCAATAAAAATTAAGTATGTAGTATTTTTAACTTTTTAAAGAAACTTGTGTTGATTATAGTTAATAAGATATTTTTTTGTTAAATGTGGGACCTATTGCAAATTAGATTATTTTTGGGGAGGTTTCATTAAATAGTTTTCAATTATATTTATTTAAACATAAAGATTGTTTAAGCTGCTGAATACGAATCTAATGTCAAAATTAACAAATTTAAATTGTATACATAAATTTTCTTTTGTACATATAAATTTTTGAAAGAATCCAAACATTTTTTAATTTTGACATCCATATTAAATCTATCATTAAAAATTTTTTACACATTTTTGACACATTGGATTCGTATTCAGTGACTTAAGAAATCCTTAAATTTTATTGAAAATTATTTGACAGATTCTCAATAATCTAATTCGCAATAGATCACATAATTTACAACATCTTATCAGTCGACATAACAAATTTCTTTCTCTCTCGAGGACTGAAAATCCTAATAACACCCTAAACTTTGATGGCAGTAAAACTTCTCCAATATACCGTACATACCATTCTGTCACATAACTGGCAAATATTGTAGTTATATGTCAAAATGCATTAAAATAGGCATTTCTTGCAACTTCAATTGTAATCTTTTTACAATTATATCGCGTAGACAATTGGGAAATCGAAATTGTATACAGCATAACAGAACTATAGGAAGTCACTCTTATTATATATACGGAAAATTTTGTTCTTGTAATTTTTTTTATTGAACTGTATGTAATCAGATATTCCGGCAATATTTCAAATCTTTTCAAAACTTCGAACAATATAGTCTTGGCGGAATTAATAAATTTGAATATTGTTGTTGAAAACTTGTAATATATATACACAGAGTGTCTATCAAAGAATATCTATTCAGATTTTGGGCATTCTACTGACTAAAAATATAAAAAAAATTTATATAGAAGTATGTCTGATAAAGCTTCCATTCCGAATATTACAAGTTTTTTCTTAAGATATTAGTAATGAATTGTGTATATATATATATATATATATATATATATATATATAATTGTAATGTGTATTCCCAAAATTATAATATAAATTATAAACATCATAAAATCCAATACAAAGAAATGTTTATTTTAGAAAAACATGATAAAGAAATTTAATAAACAACTAAAAATAGTATATATATGTATATATATACATATATGTATAATTTTAATACTTTCTTAAAATCCTTTAATATATATATATATATATACATATATATATATGTATATATATATATATATATATATATATATATATATATATATATATATACATATATATATATGTATATATATATATATATATTAAAGGATTTTAAGAAAGTATTAAAATTATACATATATGTATATATATACATATATATACTATTTTTAGTTGTTTATTAAATTTCTTTATCATGTTTTTCTAAAATAAACATTTCTTTGTATTGGATTTTATGATGTTTATAATTTATATTATAATTTTGGGAATACACATTACAATTTATAAGAATAAGTAATAAATTAAAAAACAATGTTTATAAAAATAAAAATAATGAATTTACTTTCGTCGTTTTTTAATATATAAATAAAATTTATATTTTAATCTTATAAGACATAACCTTTTTACTTTAAAATTTCGCGGCCAACTAAGAGCCAGACGCGGATGATAGTGCGTATAACTTTTTTACAAAATCTGATTTTAATTTCTAATAAAATTTTTATTTTGTGAAAATTTACTTTAGCAATATATGACATTTTTAAAATATAATACAAATAATATTTTTTTTGATTTTGTTATAATCTAGTTAAAAAAGGAAAGCAAACTAAATTATAACTGTAATTATATAATATAATAAAATTTTTTCCTTTTTCTTCTCTCCCTCTCTCTCTCTCTCTCTCTCTCTCTCTCTCTTTCTCTCTCTCTTTCTCTCTCTCTTTCCCTCAATCACAATTATTTTTTTGTTATTAGATAAATAGTAAATAATCGAACCTTGAATACTATAAACTGTTTTTAGTAAAAATGAAATAATTGGATGTGTGATATACAGGTTGTCCCATCAATTTCTCTTGCAGTTCTTGAATTCAAATTAATACCAATTTAAATTATTTAAAAAAATGACATTTTTTTGAAAATATTAAAAAAACTCTAATTAGAATTAAGTTAAAATATCGCTAATTAAACAGGCAAATTAGAATTACAATAATACTGATTTTATTAATATTAAGTTGGATATTACAAACCTAATAACATGAAAAAATATTTTGGAAATTATTTATATATTTTTACTTTTGGTAAATATGCATAGAAGATCACACTTCACCGATTTAACGGTGATTTTATATCCAGTAAATATGCATAAAAGGTCACACCTCACCGATTTAATCGCCACTTAATATGTTGTAGGGGGGAGTGTTCTGAGTAATTCCCCGCAAGAACAAGTGGCGGTCGGCATTGGTTTAGGAGATATAACAAATTAAAGTTTCACAGTTTTAATTTTCTCAGGTATTATAAAATGCATATTTACCTTCTAGTCCAACCATTTTCAGTTTTAAAAGTAAAGTTAGGTTAAAATTTTTCAGGGCGGGGGTGCAGGGGAAGGGGCTTCGCCCCTCTCCCGTCCATGCATTCGATAAGTAATATTTTTGAAGACATGATTCAAAAATTCATATAGTCGCATGTTGAAAGCTGCTAACGAACTGCGAGAAATAGGTGAAACCGATTATGGATAAAGTATCTATGATCATGTACTTATCCCGTAAATGTAAACGAACACTTTTTCCATGTCTGCCCTACAACAAATACAACGTACACAAACTTCACTTTTCCTAATATTACTTTATAATACCTGAGAAAAAGCATTAAAACTGTGAAACTTTAATTTGTTATATCTCCTAAACCAATGCCGACAGCCATTTGATTCTTGCGAGGAATTACTCAGAGCACCCTACAATATATACCCAACTACATACTAGGCTGCATTCGAAAACACCACCCGTGTGCACACGAGCGTCGTTCTATCTTTGTTATTTACTGAAAGTCGAACAAAGATAGAACAACGCTCGTGTGCACACGGGTGGTGTTTTAGAACGCGCTCCTAAGTGGCGATTAAATCGATGATGTGTGACCTTTTGCATATTTGCATATTTACCTTACTTTTTAAATGTACACAAACATTCGAAAAAAAATTGTAAAATTCTATAACATGACACTTCTAATATAAAATTGACAATCTCGTCTATATATATTTTGGTTTAGGGTTTTTATTTTAAAATTTCACGTTTTAGATTTGTACCAAACACTTGTCTTTTTTACATATGCTGAAATGCATATCTAATCATAAAAATCGTTAACTAATCAACTTAATTTTTATTAAAAAAATAGATATATGATGAGCAGAGAATAAGATATCAAAACAAAGAGAAAGTTATGTCGTGCAACTATAATAAGTATAAGTATTCAATGATTTTCAAACACAAAGATGAATGAAGTTCTAATGAAGATTTAACAGACTTGTCCACAAGGGTCGTTTGACAATAGATCGTTTTCGACCCTCGACGATCTCTTGAACAGATGTAGCATGTCGTCACATCCGTCAAGTTGACGAATTGCCTAATCGCTCCTTTCAATGAATTCATATTATTTTTGCATCTCGGTACAATAATCTTCGCTTAACTAAACTGTACATCAAAATTTTTGTAAATATTTCTATTCTTTAATTGTTCATGTTATACGATTTAATTTCGAATTAGTATAATCTAATTTTAGTAACAAAAATATTTTTATATAAAAATTTCGTATTTTTATTATATTATACACTATAGGATGTTAAGAAAAAAGAATTCAGAAATTATAGAATAGAAAATATTTACTAATGAAATTCTGTCATTATTTCATTATCGAATGGAATGCATGCGAGCAATTGAAAGAAGGACATGTCAAACGTCACCTTTTATAAACATTAAAGTGGGAATATAAGATAATTCTTTGTTTTTACATCGCATGCACAATAAATGCAAATAAATCACTTGCTTTACCAAAATCAGATATTGTCTCCAACTCTTGACAAGATATATTTTTTGACTTACGTGTGTACTAAACTTTTTCTGTTTGGCTTAATAAGTATTATCTATAAGCTCTAAACACATACAACATTATATATTATATATATATATATACAGGGTGTCTCACAACCTCCTATATATATATATATATATATATATATATATATATATATATATATGTATATATATATATATATATATATATATATATATATATATATATATATATACAGGGTGTCTCACAACCTCCGTACAATACTTTAATAGTGTATTCTAGAGATAAAATAGAGTCAAAAATTCTAATACAAAAATTTTGAGGCTGCAATAGTTTTTGAGTTATAAGCGATCAAAGTTTGCCAATGATATCGCGTAGAGCTCGCTCAGATCCGTAACTACATATACACGCATACCGATCTCGTCATCTGTTATTGATTTTACAAATCAGGTAATATTGATTTTTACTGCACAGCTGATTTTATTGTTTCTTATGTGTATGAATATTATGTGCAACGGTCAGCTGATATTAATGAACTATAAATGTTATAAGTAAAATATTTAATTTTTTTTAAAATAATAATTTGAATAGTTGATTAATTATTATATTTAAATAGAAATATAAACTTAATATTTTCACACATCTAAGAAACGAATTTTATTTTTGTTTCGATCGCGCGGATCAGTACGTGTGTAAATGTAGTTACGAGCCTGAAGACGCAAATTCTATGCAATATTATTGGCAAACTTTAATCACTTATAACTCAAAAACTATTGTAGTCTCGATATTTTTGTATTAATATTTTTTACTCCATTTTGCCTCTAGAATACGCTATTAAAATATTGTACGGAGGTTGTGAGACACCCTGTATATATATATATATATATATATATATATATATATATATATATATATATATATATATATATATATACATATATAATATGTTGTGTGTATGTATGTACATATTAACTATTATGTCTTTTCCATTTAATAGTTACAATAACACTTTTGTTCTCATTTTGCTTCCTCGTAGAGGAAGCTTTGTTTTCGTGACAAAATTTTTTTTCAAATTTTCTATGCCAATGTGTTTAGAATGTTCCAAAACGTCGAAACATCATATTCCTAAAAAATGTCTGTATGTATGTATGTATGTATGTACGTGTGTATGTGTGTATGTCCGTATGTATGTATGTACGCAATATATTGTACAATCTCTAACTTCCGCAATTTTTGAGATATCGGGTTAATTTTTTTTTACATGGATAGAGTATCATTCAAGGATGGTTGGTATTGAATTTTGTGAGAATCGATGAAAAGGTTCATTTTTTATAAAATTTTTAAATTTTTGAGAAATGTCTGTATACATTGTAACTTTTGCAAATTTTAAGCTATCAGGTTAAATTTTTTTACATGGATAAAGTATTATTAAAGGATGGTTGTTACTGAATTTGGTGAGTATCGGTGGAAGGGTTTATATTTTATAAAATTTTGAATTTTTTGAGAAATGTCTGTACACGCTGTAATTTTCGGAAAATTTGAGATATCGGATTACATTTTTTTACATAAATAGAGTATTATTAAACGATGGTTGGTACTGAATTTGGTGAGTATCGGTGAAAGGGTTCATTTTTTACAAAATTTTGAATTTTTTGAGAAATGTCTGTACACGCTGTAACTTTCAGAAAATTTGAGATATCGGATTAAATTTTTTTACATGAATAGAGTATTATTAAAAGATGTTTGATATTGAATTTAGTGAGGATCGGTGAAAGAAATCATTTTAATTTTTATTTCGCTCACAAAGCTTCCTTTATGAAAAAGCAAAAATTGAAAAATCTGCATGCTTAAAGCAGCTTAAGCATTAAGATAAAATGATGAGGAAGCAATGTGCAAGTTTCTAATTTGCACAACTCTACTTGTTTTCTCTTTGTCTGTTTTTTCGTATATTTTGTACATTTATTAATATTTGTACTTTATGTTGTAATAATAAAAACTATGGCAACTTTGAAAAAGTTTATTATATCATTTATTATTAATCATAGGGAATTATATACCATAGCGTTATATATCTCGTACAACAAACTAAAAATATTTTTATATTACACAATAAATTTATAAAATTCGAGAAAATTTCTATTTGATATAAAATCGACGAATTCGATAAATTTATTTTAAAAAAAGTAAAATTTTAATTCTAACTATGATAAGATTTTTGGAATTTGCATCATTGCAATCCCACATTATTGTCCTCCTTTCACATTTTGTGTGGAAGGAGAACGAAAGAAAGAGAGAAAGATAATGTGTAAATATATTTTGTAATATAAATAATTCGTATTTTATTTTTTGTAAGTATAATTTATAATTTTGTAAGTATTAACGCGTAATCAGAAATTAGGGAGAATATTTTCAATCGGTTTTTCACAGTAAATGCCTACTTTTTTTTTTAAATTCTTTATCTCTTTGACATGAAATCGGATGGTAACAATAAAGATATATAATGTTGTTATTTAAGAAATGCAAAATATTCAATTCAATTATTATTAAGAATATAAGAGAAAGAAAGTGAACATCATAGTAATAATAATAGTAATAATAGTGGTAATAATAGACATGAATTATAAAAAATTATATTTAATTTTTGTTTAATTTTTTAATTAATTAATTAATTAATTAATTTCTTAACTTAAGTAATATTTTTTTATTACAAAGCCACCATGGCCACCGTGACCACCACGATACCCACCATGCCGGCCGCATGGGGCATATCAGCGGGCTCTGGATCTGCCAGCACCTCGTCTAAATCTGTGATCTAAAAATAATTAAATTCATAATTACCCGAGTGGAAATTTAAACTCGCCGGCATCCAGCCATTAACTAGCCAATAGATGTCTTATATTGCCCCTGTCTAGTAATGTAACGCTTAGAATGTCTAGCTACTCGACAAATAAATTGTCTCATAGCGAACTTAGAAAAATTAGTCCTGGGCTAGATTAAAAATATATATGAAAAAAAAATTTCAATTTTTCTTCACTGATTTATTATTAATTGCTACATTTTTAGTAGATATCTGTGGTAATTTTTGAGAAGTACATGTATATATATTAAATTTTGTCATTTAAAATTTCTACACCACCGAAGATTTGAACTTAGGACCCCATGATTGACAGTCCTTCACTCTATCCACTACGCTATCGAGTATTTGTAATAACAAAGATTTAAATTCTGTTTATATGTTATAACATAATAGAAATAAAAATAAAATACGAAGTTAAAAATTTTTTCGTATTACTAAATAATATTTAATAATTTAAAATTCAAAATTAAAAATATATTTAAAATTTTATTCGGCTGTTATGTTGCTACGAGCATATAAAAGTTAGCTATCCTATTAATTGATCAATATGAATCATATAATAATAATTTTTAAAATCACATTTCCAATACAATAGAATGATGAAACTAACATGAAAAAACATGAGAGAACTATTCAAGAATGACAACCTTTTCGAATGTTAACAAATTTTCAATTAGTAATGAGACAACGGCTGGCAAATTTTTTAAAATTTTCCAGCGCTATCTATTCCGATATTTACAGTGCAGAGCTTAGAAAAGCATTAGATAGCATTAAATATTTTCAAACTCCATTTATAATGTTTAATGGCTAGATAATCACTAGACAGCCATTAGAGAAATTATGCAAGAATGACATAACTTCACTTCTCAAATGCTAACAAATTTTCAACTAATAGTGGCTAGACAATGGCTAGCTAATTTTTAAAAGTTTCTAATGTCATCTATTCTAATATTTACTGTGCAGGGGCTAGAAAAGTACTAGATAGCGAAGAATTATTCATAAATTATAGCTAATACTAAGCTAATCAATGGCTAGGTAACATATCTAGCCTGCGTGATACAGTCATTAGCTGTAAAATAACATTGGCTAGATCAATTTCCACTCGGGTATATATTGAATACAAATTAAAATTACTATATATAGTAATTTTAATTTGATAACATAAGTTAGCCATAAATAGCAGCATTTATAACGAAAAAACAGGGGTACCCGGTTTGACTCGCCTATCCGGTTTAACCCAACTTTCCCATATATATATATAGGGGAAAGTTGGATAAAATCGGATAGGCGGGTCAAACCGGGTACCCCTGTTTTTTCGTAATAAATGCTGCTATCTATGGCTAACTTGTGTTATTAGTTGTAGATTGGCGCTATCATTATTTTAAAACAAACCGTGACCCTGTGCATACGATATTTCTTTTTTAATAGAAGTTCAAAGTTTTTAGCCCAAAAAAGATCGATATCGAGGCAAGAATCGAGTCGTCATGCACTTTTTCTATATAGAGCATCTGTTTCAGTAAGTGCAGCATTGCATTCTGTACATATTAGAGAGTATATCATATTAGTTTTGATCGGCACTTTGTACGCCGGAATATACAACCGCCGTATTTGATACTTTTCTTGTATTGGGGCAAAACCGGATACTTACACATCTCATATAATGGAAAGAGAAAGAAGTGTTATCCTGACTTTGTCAGTATCCTACAAAAAACAGTTGAAAACGAAAACTAACGCTCAAAAAAAGAAACCACTAAAAAAAAGCTTTTTGAGACCCCTAAAGTTAAAAAGTTAAATAAGGAAGTCTTGCAGCAATATCGAACAAGAGGATATCTTTATTTGTGATTTTTGTCAATAGAATACATCTTTATATTGTATTTTGATTAAAATAAATTTAGATTTTGTAATTACACGGTGTTTTGCATATTTTCAAATGGGTACCCAGTTTGACTCTACTGGTAGGACAAAACCGGCTACTTTGACTTCTCCACAAAATCTTGTTATTTTTGGTAACCAAAAATTTATTTTCAGCAACTAGCCTTATTTTCTCATAGTTTAAGATTCACTAAAGACTATTAACGATCGGCAAAATATTTTTTACTCTCAGATTTTTTCTAGGAAGACAAATCCAAAAAAGTACCCGGTTTTACCCTACTTTCTCCTATATATATATACAGGCTGTTAGAAAAGTCTGAAAACGGTCAAATATCTCGTAAACAATGCATTTTAGAAAAAAATGTTTCAGACAATAGTTGTATGGTTTCGAGGGGGACATAAGGTGGTGTCATTAATTTGACCTTGAATAGTTGCTTGAAGGTCAGGTTATTCTGAAAATAAAAGTATTACGGTAAGATTATTGAAAACTAAATATTTTACGAGATATTTTAATTTTTATATCAAAATATGTCAGATTAAAATATAAAATAACTCAAAAAGTACTTAATAAAAAAATACTTTATTATAGTGTTTTGAAAAGTTCTCGAGATAAGCTACAAGAATATGCAATAAAAAGTAGGCAGTTCCATTTAAGAAATTGAAGGTGACCTTCACCTGACCTTCAAGCAACTATTCAAGGTCAAATTAATGCCACCACCTTATGTCCCTCTCGAAACCATACAACTTTTGTCTGAAACATTTTTTTCTAAAATGCATTGTTTACGAGATATTTGACCGTTTCCAGACTTTTCTAACACCCTGTATATATATATGTATATTGTATATACAGATGTCGTGTTCTAAGATTTTCCGCATTGTTTTTGAAAAAAGTGCTTAAAACAATTGATAAATTACACCACGCCAGGCTAATTGTGTTAATATATTTTGCGAGATATTTCTTATTTTACCCGATGTACATATAAAGTGACTCATTAACAAAATTACTATATACTCTCTTAATATATAAAATCTAAAATATATTTTATCTGAGAAAAAGAAAAAAATGTTTCAAATAAAAATTGTTTAGTTTTAATGTAAGAGAAACATTCTATAATCAGCACATTTTTGCGTTTCCGAAACCAAACTCACTTTTGTTAAGTAAAACTACAGATATTTTTTTTCATACATAAATTAATCTGTTTTTACATATAAAAATATCAAAGTAGAATAAAATAATAAAATAATCAAATGTTTTCTTGAAATAAAATCGTATTAATTATAGAATATTCTCGAAACCAATTTTTATATTTTGACATTATATTTTTATTTCGACATCACATAATTCACATTACATTTGCATTTTATAATTTATGTCAAAGGATTACTAATCACATTGTTATGATTAAATTGACGTTGCTATCAACTTATATTACGATTGCATGTATATTCATATACGGTAATATCATCTAGTTCTTCTTTCGCACTTTATGCTAGACAGAAAAGAACATAATAGGATTGCAAAAGAGAGAGAAGAAAAGGGGAAAAAGGAGAAAGAAGATTGTTTGACGGCTCGAGTTTCGCGTTTTATAACTCTTATATACGTTTGTCGAGTAGTCGGTCCATGAGTGATAGGCAAGATAGTCAATGGTGTCGCGCGCTGTGTGTAGAGTATAGAGATGTCATCGATGTATCGACGCCAAAAACAGGTGGGATGACGAAGAGAATGAACCCAGGAGCCTCGGGAATGAGCCGGAGATGGCAACTTCATTGTCAAGTCACGCCGACATCGTGGCCTATCTCTATCTTCTACAACGATCCCTCCGCTTTGGAAGTTTCCTCCCTTCCTTATAGACGTCTAGCCTCGTTCTTCATCAGGCTTCTGCGCAAATATACATTTGGATTTGCAATAAGAAAGCAAAACGAGTAAGATATTATAAAACTTGCTTCTACAAAATTTGAATGAATCTATGAGCAAGTTATTGACAAGTCGTTCATTATTAAATTACTATAAACGTAATTTGAGTAATATATTAATAATGATATATTAATACATATTACATATATTAATATATAACATGTACTAATATATAATATAATTAATATATAATATTAATTAATATATAATATATTAATATATAAAAATATACAAACATCAACATATATGATAACGTATAATACATCAACACATATGATCACGTATACATATAAACATTCAAGATGCGCTATAGGAATAATATTTGCCGAACAAAAAATATAAATTTTATTACATATAAATTAATATTTTTTTTGTTATATAAAATTAATATTTCTTCAAATATATATAATGCTTCACAAATATGTAATGTTTTGTATAGAATGTATCACACACGCAAATCAAACACATATGTGTTATATTTATCCTTCCTTATTAAGGCTTACATATATATGAATGTGTGATAACAAATTTGTAATATTTTAAAGGCTATGAGAGTCCCAGGATATTAATTTTTATGATATACGTTTCAAGTTTTATGAAGATACGTTTAGTAAAAAAATATGTTATAGAAGAAAAAGAAATTAAAGAGTTCAAAGAAAATACAAAACCTTAAGAATTACTTATACCAGAACAAAGGATACTATCCGATTAAGTTGACGTTTGATACAGTTATTGCTGGTACGCTCGTAATACTAATAGGGTAGATGTCTCAATTACTGCCACCTTAAGCTTATAGCCTAACTTTATTTAACTGTTTTAGGTGTTGCTGAAGCTAAAAAATGCCTCACTTTGAATCATAATGTTACTTAATATTTCTATTATTATAAAAAAAATTATTATGCATTACATATAAATACTCAAAGTAATAATAAATAAAAATCTATAGAAATCTGCGATGTCCCTATGATCGTTATCAAAAAAAAAAAATGTTGTCCGTATGACTGACACCCGATAATTACCAGTTCCTTTGACTGTGACTAGATCACTGCCAGTCTCGCTGCGCCCGAAGAGAGGTTAAAATAGTCTGTAGGTGATGCGTCAGTTATGCGTACTTGTGACGTGTTTCTTTCCCCGTATACTGACGGCAGTCCGACGGACAAACCAGAAAATATTGTCCCTATTGCTGTCAGCGTTAATTATAATAATTTAACATAAAATATCACTTATTTCACACATTATTTCATTAAAATGATTCTTATATAGCTCATTAATTCATTTTACATAATCAATGTAGGTTATATAATAAAATTATTGCTCTTTCTTTAGTACGACTTTTACATCGCCTTTTATTTACATAGTCGCGCTTTTGATACTAAAACTTAATGTTCAGTTTTTAACATTAATTTTTAAATACTAAGTAAAAACAATTACGTGTCATTTTTTTGTTTTTATATAAATTAAAGTATTGATTTAATAATAAATTTTTTTTTGAACATGTTTGTTTACAAATTTATTTTTTATTAAGTAAAATATATAAAATGGCAGTTATAGGGACACTGGCAATAATTGGAACATCTACCCTAGATCGCGCATTACTAAAATTCGATATTCGTTTTCATATGCTTTTTTATCTATTATCTAATACAATATCTATGTATAGTATTTTCTTATTTCATGAGAGAGATATATGTATAGACGAGAAAGACTTTGTTTTTTGTTTTATAACACAGTAAATTGTTCTTATAATATTTCTTAAGTAAGCAAGTTTTTTTAATCTTATCTGTTAAGAAATTACCTATCTAAGAAAAGTAAAAGAAAAGATGTGTCAAATCTATACGCTTATTCGAAAAATCCTATTGTATAGGAAAATATTGTTTTAATGTATGTTTTATCTAAACAGTAATTATTGTGATTTTAAACTAAAAATCTTTAAACAGAAATCTTAAACTAAAAATCTTAAAGATTATTTTTTTACATTTATTGATAACAAATTAAGTAGATACTATAAATAATTAATATTAATTTAACACAAAAAAAATTTTTTTATATTGTATAAATTTAAATTATTTATATTACTCATATTCTTTTATATTTGTTATATATAGTTTATATATAGTTGCCATCAATAAAAAAATAATTATACTGCTGATGATAAAAATACATTATTAAAACATTAAAAAAATCTAATTATTTGAATAAAAAAATTTATGTCTCAAAAATTACTAATTAGAATAAATAATTGCGAACACTTTTATTGCTTAATTTTTTTTTTTTATGTTAGAAATGTTCAAATTGAGGATTTTTTTGTCGGATCTAATCGAACTGAACCGAATAACTTTTATCCGAATCGTATCGAATCAAATTAAATCAAATTGAATTGAATCCTCGAAACATTACTTATAAGTTATAATATAATTATTGTGGATTTGAATGAAATATCAATATAGCGAAGAGAGTTTGGTGGGAGACAGATGACATCATGTAATATATGGATTTATTTTAAAGTAAAATACGTGTACATATATTTAAATGCTTAAAATAAAACCAATACTAATGTATGTGGTATTAATATACCTATTTAACATGAAGCGCTAACATAGTTTTTATCCCATTATACTTATTTTTTACTATTTTAACAATAGAAGAGCCTGTCTTGCGAATTTATTAATTTATTAATTTTTTTGATATATAGATATCATTTCCGGCAACAATTTCTTCATTATCCCCAAGATTGGACTCCATATCCAAGATTTCTACTATTTCCTAATCAAATTTATGATTAAGTAATCTATGGTCCGTAATGATCGAATATTGTATGGTATTTCTGTTAATATGATTGCAATATTCCATAACTCTCGTTCTTAATAGTCTGCCAGTTTGACCTACATAAGAAGCATCGCAATGCTTACTTCATTTTATACATCGCATTTTTTTGCGGGATTGTATAGGGAAACTATTTTTGTACATTCAGATGAGGAAACGCAATTTATTAATGTCAATATATGACATTGTATTGGTACATGAAATATAAAAATTAGTGGATAACCATTACTGTAACAAGATTTTAATCACAAATTCTAGATTTTTTGCTAGAATCTTGAGAAAGCAAAAACGCTCTGTCGATGAGACCAATGGATCGAGTCTCTCATGTGAAAGAGAGGATGTTGAAAATTCATAATTGAGATTTCTGTCAGAAAACTTAGGTTCATGAAACGAGTTGAATTCTATAAAATTATTATTGATAATGAAATAATGATATTCAAAAAATTTTGTCGGTTACCATTTCTCTCCTCTAACATGAAGTAAAACCATGAAAAAAATTAAAGGTCTTAAGCACATTAAGCATCATAGAACTGTGAATATTTAATAAAATTATGTATATACACTATCGAACAATTAAGTTTCGAGATTCGCTTCGCATTTCTGAACGTTTGATCTGTTTGTGCTGCTATTTTAGGAAGTTATTCACAACTCAATACTCAACACGTGGTGCAAGTTTTATATTATTTGGTTCAATAGTTAATGAGATACAGTCACGCAAAGTTGTGTTACAAAATTTTGTTTAAAAATCGGTGTAATGGAAGGAATGCTTGACAACATGCCAACATTAAATTCTGCGTTAAATTAGAAAAGTCTCCAACGCGTTACTCTTATGCATAGCTGACTCTCCGTAGGTTTATTGAATCATTTGTAACGTTTCTGTTGGCAACTTTTTCAATTTAACGCAGAATTTAATGTTGGCGCTTTGTCAAGCATTCCTTCCATTACACCGATTTTTAAACAAAATTTTGTAACACAACTTTGCGTGACTGTATCTCATTAACTATCGAATCAAATAATTTAAAACTTGCATCACGTGTTGAGTATTGAATTGTGAATAACCTCCTAAAATGGTAGCTCGAACGGATCAAACGTTCGGAAATGCAAAGCGAGTCTCGAAACTTAATTGTTCGATGGTATATACATATATGTAAAAGTTTGCAAAAATCAAAACATTTTTTTATTTTGATATCTATATTAATTCCGCTCATTTAAAATTTTTCAATTTTGATATTGCGGATTTGTATTCAACGACCTAAAAAACTCTTAAGTTTGAATAAATATAATTGAAAACTATTTGATAGATCATGATCTAATTCGCAAGTTTTCCGCAATAAACTCCATATTTGACCATGAATATTTTGTTAACCATAACTGATACAAAATATTTATTTTGAGAGCTGGGAATCTCCTAACAACATACTTAATTTTTATTGCAATAAAACTTCTCCAACACATCACTTACTATAGTAGTAACAATAATATGACAAAATCCGCACGGAAAAAAAAATTAGCTGCCGTAGCTAAAAACTGCGTGTGGTAACTAGATTTCAGTCGTAATATATGGACAGCGAACATCTTAGCTGTGACACCTATTTATTAGGTGCAACAGCAAACATCTTAGCTGTGATACCTATTTATTAAGTGCAACAGCAAACCGTTTTGCTGTAGTTTAGAAATTTATTTTGCAAACCATGATTAGCTATGGTAGCGAAAATTTTTTTTTCCATGCGTGAAATAACTTTTTGGGGAATTTTAATTGCAAATTTCACAAAATTTTGACATAATAGAGGATAATTAAATAGCTTACGTAGTCCAAATTTCAAAATCAAACTTTAAATTTTTTTATTATTTGCGCTTGAAGGTACATTTAAATAATTCCCTCTATTCAACCTTGTGTTCCGATTCTCCACCCGGGTGCACTAGATATTATAGTGTACGTGACATATACTATAATATCGGGTGCACCCGGGTGGGGAATCGGAACACAGCCCAAACTGACTTCAAGTATTAATACATCGCAAAAAGTTAGACGTAATATCAGATCATGTGAATAAAAGGTAAATAAAACAGATTGATTATTGGCTTTGTTTGAATATTTTTCTTCGAACCGTTTGAACAGAATTCGTTCAGAATCTTTGATCTAAACCCTCTATTCTAATCTTTGTCGGTAAAGCATGAGAATCAATTGGTAGGATTCATTCCGTCCGGCAGCTTTAAGTTGGTGACGTCACGTTTACTCTCATTGCGTATAAAAGGTGGAGAAAGGAAAGATTTGGCGACGCCAGCATCTTTCACTTCTGATGACGATGTGGGTTTGCGGTAGTTGATGACGCGGCACCGTAGGTTATATCCGTACCTTTATAGAGACACAAACACACATACACAATCGGAGTATATACATATGTACACCGACGGGATCCGGCATTTGTCGAATGAACGAAATCTGCAGATACGGAAGTAAGAAAATCGCAAGAAGATGGCCACCTTGACCCAGTCTTGCTCACTCGGCTGAATAATCGCGCGCGCCTGAGAGAGGGCGGGAAATACCATACATAAGTGCTTCTATGAAAGGTTAAAGTTCCTCATTATTCATATCAATATATATATATATATATATATATATATATATATATATATATATATTGAAAATTTCAAGATTCCAATACATGAGTAAAACTTTAACAAATAAAGTTTTTGGTCGAAAAGTAACTTGCAAAAATATATAAATTAATTTTTTCATATATTTTTAAATATACACTTTCTTAATATAAAAGGTGTTTTGCAACACTTGTTATAAATAACATAAAAAATCTGTCATTAAAAAGATTGGTTAATTTAGAAACGATTTTTTCTCGTAGAGAGATCATTTTTAGTAAGTTTTTATATTTTGCTGTCATATACATATCTATGTAAGTAGGCCTTAAATTAATATTTTTTTTATTAATGTTAACTCCATCTAAAACTGATTGAAAAATGTAGTTGATCTTCTAATTCCACAATGTTTAGTTTGCAAAAAGCTTTTCTTTTTCAATATCTTACAATTTAGAAATTATTGATGCCTTGATATTTTTACTAAGAAAAAACATTTTCAATTGGCCAGAAAATCTGTTATTGAAAGAATATTCGTTGTTTAGGCACACCCTGTATATACATATAACTTAATATGTTAGGAGAGATATGATATTGTTGCAATAAAATTACTGCTGAAAAGTTATTTGATATCAGATAATTCTGTATGTCTATCTAAAATAGTTTGTATAAATTATATTTTTATTATAGAAAAATTTGACAATTTTTTCTGAATATTTGCATATACTAATAGTAGATATATTTTTTAAAAACTTCAATATTATCATAATAAAAATCAACATACACAATAGAAAATGATATTATCACTTATTCTGTATTTAATTTTATAATTATTTTTATTATGTTAATTAAGAATCTTTTATTACAAAAGATATGGCTATTGATGGGGAGGCTCCGTTTGCCTACATTTGTTATTATCAACGTCTTCATTTCTTAACATTCCCGATTGCCTACAAGCATATATAATAATTAAAAATACGAACGTTTGGGCACATGACATTATTACGCACAAACACATTGCACATGTGACTTTATTAAATACATGCAGATTGCACACATGATTATTACGCACGAACACATTGCACACGTGACTTCAATGCACATATGCAGATTGCACACATGACGTTATTGCGCATGTACGCATTGTACACATAATTAAAATCTTTGACTAAAAGTTTGATACCCAATTGCTCACGGAATCCCATGGTAGATTCTTTGATCAATCTGATAAATAAATGTTTTGCGCATTCAAAGCACCGGGCGATGTGGGATGAATTTCGCTCCGCGCCGAAAGTTGCAAACCCATTTAAAACCGTATAAGTATAGAAATGTTACGGATGATGAAATATCGGACGGTAAAGTGGCGTACAATTGTCTTACGAATAAGTGGCAGACGGCGAAGTGACGCGATATTATGTCATATGTGCAATAATGTCATGTGTGCAATGTGTATGTGCGCAATAACGTCATGTGTACAATGTGTATATGCGCAATAATATCATGTGTACAATCTGCATGTGTGCAATGAAGTCACGTGTGCAACATGTTTGTGCGTAATAAAGTCATGTGCGCAAACATACGTTCGTATTTTTAATTATTACATGTGTGCAATAATGGCAAATAGCTTTATAGGCAAACAGAGCCTCTCCCTTTCGAGAAATATGTAATATAAAATCTTCACAATTTTAATAGAAAATAATTATAGCAAAATAATTAAAGCATTATATATTTTAACGTTGTTTTAAAATTATTTTGCACTCATACTATTTCGATTAGTGTAATGGAAATAAATCTACTATTTAATAATCTATTTAATAAAAAAAATTATTTCTCACACACAAAAAACCCAATTCTTTATATATATGTATATATAAATTTAATTATAATTATATTTAAAAACAAAATTTAACAATAGTGTACCTTATATTAATTATATTTTATTATTGTATTTTTTCCTGCTTTCTTCTTCTCATCATAACTTTTTTAAATTAAGATTTTAAAAGATTTCTTCCGTTATTTAAACTGGCAGATGGCGCATTCGTGGAAGAAGCAATACAATCGCAATGTTTCTAGTGTAACGACCCTGAAGAAGGCCACCCTGACCCAGTCGGATAATCAGTTCATCAAAGGAGATCGATAGTCGCTAATCAGATCAAATTGTTCTGTTTTTTTCCATTGCATTGTTAGGATCAACAAATTCAGCACAGTTTAAGCTGTAAATTATTGATAGATTAATTGTCGAAACTCTCTCGCGCGCATAAACTTATTATTAAATATTTAAAAAAATTATAATCTCTCTTTCTCTTAATAAAAAAATTATATTTTTTTTTCTTCCATTAAACGGAAATTCTCTTATAAAAGTATAATTTTTTTGTTATTTTTATTTTTCTATTTCTTACTACTTGTATTGTTTCAAAATTTACAGAAAAATTGTTTGCAAAGAAGGAAACGGTTACTTCTTATGTCTCATCATACAATACAAAAGATCGCATTAAAAATTGTTCTGTTCTGATCTAAATGCTTTATGTGTATTATTCGTCTTTATGTTTTTCGTGTTTAAGAGACTAATAGTTTAATGAATTATTTCTCTTCTCGTTTATGATAAATAACGATTTCTAAGAAGTGATCGTTTTATAGCGAGGATGTTATTGAACACAATAACAAATCTGAACTTTGTTCAAAATGTAGCGAAACAAAAATCTATTTTATTTAATTTTATACAGATATCCCGTGTTTTTCTGTAACTATTTAAGTCAAAGAAATTAATTTAGAATTTACATTTGAAGAATTTATGGTAAAAATAATATGCATATTTACATAAATAATATATTATAGATTAATATATAATATTATTCAATGTATCTATATGGTATAGATATACATAGTAAGTTTATAAACTAAAAATAAATTTTTTAATGTAAAAAAGATATAATTTTCCTATATTAATGAGAGAATTAATATTACATTAATATAATATTTAACTTAAGATTTTTATACATGTGTTGCTGTATATACAGATGAGAATCCTGTCTAAAAATTGAGATTTTCCCATTTTTAGAATGTATAAAAAAGAACAAAGTTTTGATCACCTCTTGTTTGCGCGCATGCGTAAAAAAATGATAAATAACTTTAAGAACTGGTACTGATTAAAAATCTTGTTATCAGTGATTAGAGATTATTTTATATAAAAATTTCATATATAAAAAATTATTCAATATATTATTTTGAACTCTTACATCTTCTTAAAAAGCATAAAACAACGTAATAATGTAATAATTATTTAACTATTATTTAATTTAATATAAAAAAATGTTAAAGAATTTGTTTGTATTCATAAAATCACAAGTAAAAGTATTTTATTTTCCTAAAAATATTTTATCTCTCCTAAATTATGTAAGTTTCATATTTGTGCATTTCTGAAAACTGACTATTATCAAATTACACTTCATATATATACATGTACGCACACGCACACGCACACGCGCACGCACACGCGCACGCACACGCGTCCGCACACGCGCCCGCACACGCGCCCGCACACGCGCCCGCACACGCGCACGCACACGCACACACACACGCACGCACACACGCACACACACACGCACACACACACGCACACACACACGCACACACACACGCACACACACACACACACACACACACACACACACACACACACACACACACACACACACACACATATATATATATATATATATATATATATATATATATATATATGTATATATATATATATATCTTGATTACGTGAGCAGTTTTTCAGGTATCGCTCAGAAGGCATGCAAGACATAAGACGGTGTAGAACTTCAGCTTCCCTTTCATCGATTTCTTCTATTCTTCGTCATCGTGTCACTGTACATCGAACCTTATGGCCGCCTATTGGCTGTGAGGGGACGCGGCTAGTTCCTTCCTAGGCGTGTACTGACTGGTGATTTAGTGAGATCAGATCTGCGAGCAGAGCGACCGATCAGTTGGACCATAAATATCAGGTGTTTTTTTTGTTCGCATACAAATACACACACATACACGCATGTACTATTTCCTCCTCGAATAGAATAAAGCATCTGACCAGAGGGCAGTTAGGAAGCAGCATTCGTCTTCTCGTTAGTGTTCACATCTTCTTCTCTCGGATTTCTTTCAATATTCGAAACGAAACCTCCGAACACTTTACATTTATCTATTTAGTGTACGTAATGAAATCTGCGTGACGTTATAATATGTTTTTTTATATTTTTCTATTTTTATTCTTTTAAATATTTTTTACGATCAAGTTTTGCTACGGATTTTTTTAGATAAAAATGTTTCACAACATTTTTTCACTCAAAAAGAGTCGCGCACATAAAAATATTAAATTAAGAGAAAGAGAGAGTATAAATTAGAAGAATTTAAATCCACTATATTACGTTTATTAAAATATCTTGAAAAGTTGCATCCTTTTAATATGATTTAAATAAAGGTCTTCTTAGAAAAAGCTACGTACACAGAGTATATAGGCCGACGTCTTAATTTCAGCGATCTCTAAATGCGGTTATTTACCAATTATAGTTACTGCTGCGTACGAGAGGAATCTACGAGCGACCCGTTGGAAGGCTTAACTGCACTTTTATAGCGCTTCTCGACTTTAAACGGATAATTTTTATCCGCTAAGCTGCCGCCGCGCCTGGCGTCATCGCGCGTTCCACCCTTCCAATGCCGCCCTCGTCGTTTTAGGCGACCCCTCGTAAAATTAAGTCAAATAGTCACGGGGTGCTGAGCTGCCACTCGCTTTTTCGCGTTCACTGTTCCCGTTAAGAAAGAACGCTCGAGCGAGCGACACTGGTCGCTTTCGCAAACGACGGAAAGGAACAGTTTGTGAGTCGTTCGTGTGACATAACGATGATGATGTCTTCGTAAAAGTCATCAAAAAGTGGCGAAGAAACTATAGGAACCCTTTATCACAAACATTATGATTCTTTTTTGCGTTTTCCTCGCTAGTTTAAAGATGGTTTCTGTGTTAATGATTGCAATATTGGACTAAAAAAATGGCATCTAGTATTTATTTACACAATGTGTTGTTATTTTATGAAAAAGAATATACATATAATGATGTGTGAAAAACTGCATAACTTGTTGTATATAACTTACCGCACGTTATGTTAAGAAAAGACTAAAATTATCTAGCCTGCTTTAATATATGCAATAATATAGCATAATACAAGGTGCTCTGTACAAAATAATCATTACAATGTTATTTGTAAAATTTAAAGATATGCAGAAACTGTTTATACAAGAAATCAAATCGAAGAAAAACATTGTACAATGCAAACGATCATTCTATAGACAAAGAAGTTAAAGACATATCAAGATCTCTTTTTCATCTCTATTTTTAAAAATAAATTTATGATCTTTTTTACAATACATAAATTGATTTTCTTCATTATTTTTTATATAAAAGTATTTTGGATAAAAATGAAAAGTAAAAAAAGTACTATATTTTATGTGAGTGAGAGAGTGAGAGGGGGTGGGGGGAGAGGGAGAGAGGGAGAGAGAGAGAGAGAAGGAAAGAAAGAGAGAGAGGGAGAGAGAGGGAGAGTGAGAGGGAGAGGAAGAGAGGGAGAGAGAGAGGGAGAGAGAGTGGGAGGGGAGAGAGAGGGGGTGGGGGGGTGGAGGGGTGGGGGAGGTGAGGAAGAGGGGGAGAGGGGGAGAGGGGGAGAGAGAGAGAGGAGAGAGAGAGAGAGAGAGAGGAGAGAGAGAGAGAGAGAGAGGAGAGAGAGAGAGAGAGAGAGAGAGAGAGAGGAGAGAGAGAGAGAGAGAGAGAGAGGAGAGAGAGAGAGGAGAGAGAGAGAGGAGAGAGAGGAGGGAGAGAGGAGAGAGAGAGAGGAGGAGAGAGGAGAGAGGAGAGAGAGAGAGGAGAGGAGAGAGGAGGGAGGGAGAGAGAGGAGAGAGGAGGAGGGAGGGAGGGAGAGAGGAGAGAGAGAGGGAGGGAGGGAGGGAGGGAGGGAGGAGGGAGGGAGGGAGGGAGGGAGGGAGGGAGGGAGGGAGGAGGGAGGAGGGAGGGAGGGAGGGAGGGAGAGAGGGAGGAGGGAGGGAGGAGGGAGGGAGGGAGAGAGGGAGAGAGGGAGAGGGAGAGAGGGAGGGAGGGAGGGAGGGGGAGAGGGAGGGAGGGAGAGAGGAGAGAGGGAGAGAGGGAGGGAGGGAGGAGGGAGGGAGGGAGGGAGGGAGGGAGGAGGGAGAGAGAGAGAGAGGGAGGGGGGGAGGGAGGGAGGGAGGGAGGGAGGGAGGGAGAGGAGAGAGGGAGGGAGGGAGAGAGGGAGGGAGGGAGGGAGGGAGGAGGGAGGGAGGGAGGGAGGGAGGGAGGGAGGGAGGGAGAGAGGGAGAGAGGGAGAGAGGGAGAGAGGGAGAGAGGGAGAGAGGGAGAGAGGGAGAGAGGGAGAGAGGGAGAGAGGGAGAGAGGGAGAGAGGGAGAGAGGGAGAGAGGGGAGAGAGGGGAGAGAGGGAGAGAGGGAGTGAGGGAGAGAGGGAGAGAGGGAGAGAGGGAGAGAGGGAGAGAGGGAGAGAGGGAGAGAGGGAGGGAGGGAGAGAGAGAGAGAGAGAGAGAGAGAGAGAGAGAGGTGCGTGCGTGCGTGCTTGTGTGCGCGTGTGTGTGTGGGTGTGCATGCGTGCGTGCATGCGAGCGTATACACAAGTCGTATACATATAATAACGTTTTCCAATGTAGCAGATTTAATCGCTCTTAGAGCGATTAATGGCATTATTGCACCGTCTCTACCAATAAAAGGTTTGAATTCATAATAAAATATAGTGATTAATTGAACCGGATTGGATTAACCTATTCATTCGAAAACAATATATTTGTCGTAACAGTTCGCACGATTTTAAAAGCACCTGCGATCTGATACTAGTTATAACCAACAATCAAAAAAAAGTTTGGAAATGTTTCTTTTTGGTAAAAGAATCAAGCTCTCATGTAATTTATTTTGAGCAGGATTATATAATTTTCTTTTCACACGTAATATTGTAATATTGTAGAGAATATCAAAACCAGTACATTATCATTTTACTCATAAAGCACTTTATTTTATTCAGAAAATACCAGTTTTATTTATAAAAACATATAACAAGAAGAAAATAGTGCACATTAGAAACCTGCACATTGTTTCCTCATCATTTCATTTTGCTCACAAAGCTTAAGCTCCTTAAAGCAAGCGGGTTTTTCAATTTTGGCTTCCTCATAGAGGAAGCTTTCCGATCCTCATTAAATTCAATACCAACCATCCTTTAATAATATTCTATTCATGTAAAAAAATTTAACCCAGTATCTCAAAATTTGCGAAAGTTAGAGCGTGTACAGACATTTCTCAAAAAGTTCAAAATTTTATAAAAAATGAACCCTTTCACCGATTCTCACCAAATTCAATACGTACATATGTACATACATACATACGTACATACATATATACATACAGACATTTTTTAAAAATATGATTTTTCGACGTTTTGGAATATTCTAAACACATTGGCATAGAAAACTGAAAAAAATATTTTGTCACAAAAACAAAGTTTCCTCTATGAGGAAACAATACAACTTATAGAAGCAAATATTTAAATTGTATATTTTTTATACAATACAAAGTCCTGCTCTTTTCATGAAATTACTATGCATAGCAATTATTAAAATACAATTGGATCTAAAGTCATACAAGTTCTGATTATCTTTCCCGAAAATCTTGATCATTAGTAATCGGTGTTTGATATGATTGGTCATTTGTATTTGTAATGCAATTTCCAAAAATAGTTTAAAGATAATCTGGAATTTTTGTGCATTAAAAGCTGTACAACTATTATGTATGTTGAAAGTATATATTCCTTGTGTTAGAGAGGATATTTGGTATTAATTTTGGCGTTTACCTAGGCAATTGTGAAAAAGTGTAAATCTGACGTTATATTTTTTTCATAAAAGTATTATCTAATTAAATTATGATATAGTATATTATAATCTAGTATATGTATATATCCCGCATCATAATTTATGTGCCGAGAAAGATAAAAAAAAATAAAGAGGAAAACAAAATGTGACAGAAAATTGTGGATTTAAGAAAAAATAGTAAAAATAAAAATAAGAAATATGTTTTTTTTTATATGAATGTTCTTGCGCGCGTACCTATAAATGCACTTATATATAATAACATTTTTTCCCCAAAGCGCATTATTAAGAAATGAATTTTCAACATATATCGTGTTATATACGCCACGTAGAGAAAAAGAGAGAGATAAAAAGAGAAAGAAATCGTCTGTCTCTAGTGTAATGTTTTATAAAGCTATACGCTAATAAAATAAGTTCCATAAATACAGTCAACAAGTAATTGAATTGATTATTATTAATAGGCTAAATAATACAAATATCAGTCCATTACTAAGAACACTAACAATGTATTATACAACATAATAATAAACAATTTGTATATATAAAGGCGAATAATAACATATTTGCGTCAACATTTTATTTTTATTCAATAATATATCCGTATATGTATATAAATGCTTTATTTTCGAGATTTGAGAAAAATGTTTTAAATAAAAGTTATAGGGTTTTAAGTGGCGTATTAAATAGCAATGTTAGCGTGACTTTAAATAGCATTGTTAAGGTCACGTAAAAATCACTTTCGGGTAATAATGTTGACGGTATTGTACCTTTCAAGCCTCATAATTCGGAAAATACTTAATAAAAAAGAACTTTATTATAGTGTTTTAAAAAGGTCTCAACAAAGGCTATAAATATGTAATAAAAAATAGGGGGTTCTATTTAAAAAATTCAAGGTGACTTTGCCCTAACCTTGACGACACCACTCAAGATCAAACTGATAAGATCAATAAATAGATCTTTTTAAACCCTATAACTTTTATTGGAAACATTTTTTTTTTAAATTTATATTTTTTGAGATATTCCGTAGGGCCAACCTTTTTTATATACCCTGTATAACACATTTAAAATTCATTTTTCAAAAATGTGATTTTAGAAAGCAATGTTATCAAATATAGATTTAGTATCAAACGCACTTTACTTTTTAATAAATTTTATTTGCGAACTTAATAGCAAGGGATATATTTTGAAAAATCTAAATATATAGTCACGAAGTATATAAAATGCCATAAATTTTTTACTTACTTTTTTCATTTATTGCATTGTTTTCAATCAATCATAATATTGAATCGAAATTAAATACATCAAATTACATTTTGATTGAACATCAAGATCGATTAGAAACAATGCAATAAATGAAAGAAGTATATAGGCACAAAAATTTATATATATGTATATATATATATATATATATATATATATATATATATATATATAGTATATATATATATATATATATATATATATATATATATACTATATATACTATGATACTACTGTATATACTATGATACTACTATATATACTATATATACTATATATACTATATATACTATGAGATTTTTTAAATAGTGACCGCTATGATTTTATGGGGCGAAATATACAAGAAATTCTAAAATTGCTTCATTTCAGTGGAAAAAAAGGAAAATAAAGTTTAATTAACGGTACAAAAATTGGGTTTCAATATACTAATACCACATTATCTTTACTAAGTATCAGCAAAAACGAAAAAAAAATGTTTTTAGTTTTTTTTTATCAAAATTTGAAAAAATCCGACCTCTTCATAATACGCTTTGGATAACGCTAACATCGGTGGTATTTTTTCAAATTTTGATGAAAAAGAGCTAAATTTTTAATAAAGGTAAGGTAGAACAACATAAAAAATTTATTTACTTTTTTTTTGTACTTTTAAGTATCACGTTGGAAGAAGTGGACAGAGATTATTTCGATTGACAAGGTATATTGTATATAAAATGTGTCGAATAAAAGTTTAAATTCAAAATTAAAAAACGGCCATTTTATCTGTAACAATCTAATAAAATCAAATATTTACACAAGAACATAGTTAAAGCCACTAATGTTAAAATTTTTATTAACTTTAAAATGTAAAGTGTAATTTAAAGTACATTATATCATTAAGTCTCAAATCTCTTAATCATTCTGTCTGTCTGTTTGTCTGTCTGTCTGTCTGTCGGTCTGTCTGTCCGTCGATCTGTCTGTCCGTCTGTCTGCCTGTCTCTCTCTCTCTCTCTCTCCCTCTCTCTCTCTCTCCTCTCTCTCTCCCTTCCTTCCTCCCTCCTAGAGACCTCTAATAAGAATCGCGAAATAACGTCTTGTAAGTTAGATCGATGACGCCATGTTTTGTCAAATACATGTTTCTGCTTACGTCCATGTTACAGACATTACCATAATGGTTGTACACAATCGTACTGTATCTATTATATGTATATCAGTTTGACAAAACATGGCGGCATCAATCAAAATCAGGGACGTTATTTCGCGACTCTTATTAGAGGGTCTCTACTCCTTCCCTTTCTCCCTCGTCTCTCCCCCCTCTCTTCCCCCTCTCTCTCTCTGCATTTTACAATTTTATATTTCAAAAATTGCTAAATAATTTTATTGATTCGTTTGTACAAATCACCCTGTATATATTATATTGCACGAGTTGTTTTTTTTGAAGTTATTAAAAATAACAACCAAATGCTTTTCGATATTTTGATACATACTTACATGTATGATATATTATTAAATAGCATTACCAAGACGATTGCGCAATTTCTTTTTATTCTACTTAAGAATTATAAAATTTTTATATGCGTTTAAATTTTTTAGAAATAGATATAGAAGCATGGGGGGGAGGGGAAGTTAAAAATATCAATATTTCGATATTCTAAAATAGAGCACTAGGTATATCAATATTTTAATATTCACAAAATAGCAATATTGCAATTATTACTTTGTATAATTTTTGCTTGTAAATTTGCATGTTCCTGTAAAGGAAAGAGAAAACTTTTCTTTTGTTTGTTTTCTAATTTCTAACTTTGCTTATAAAAAGTTTGTTATAATTTTTTTTTTTAATTAAACATTAACTCGGAATATGTAAAATTTGAAATATGTAATGATTAAACTAAAATATGTAATAATTAAACCAAATAATAATTAAATATTAATAATTTAACCTTATTATTTTTATTAATATTTCAATTAAAATAAAATTATAACAAATGCAATTTTTTATAAGCAGAGTTAGAAATGATGAAACAACTAAAAGAAATGTTTTCTCTTTCTATTACACGTATGCAAATATACACATATACACACCTGTGTATATGTGTGTAAATTCCTTAATCTTGATGCGTATACTATAAATATCACGTTCACATCAACAATCAATTAAATATCGTAATGAATAGGATATATTTGAGAGAATAATTATATATACCACAACATATATTCTTATTTTTAAAAATTATCTGAGTTTTATTTATAATTATTTTTAATATCTCAAAATATTAAAAAAGAAAATTTATTATGTTGATAAAAGCTATCTGCTTTAGGCTATCTGTTATCTAAACTCTCGTACAAATTTACATAACATAATTTATCTTGATATATTCAAGGTACAAATCTGTAGGCTTTTGTTTTACAAAAAGAATTTTGCAGTTATGTAGAAGGATATTTAATATTACAAAT
Organism: Formica selysi; assembly: GCA_009859135.1. Lineage (NCBI taxonomy): Eukaryota > Metazoa > Arthropoda > Insecta > Hymenoptera > Formicidae > Formica > Formica selysi. Next base: position 926,729 of record WHNR01000028.1, on the reverse strand, counting down.
AAATACAATAAAAAAATGAAAAAGAATAAAGATTTTTTCATCCTATATGTATAAGAATATTTCTAAGCTTCGTATTCTCCATATCATACTTATCGAAGTTATTTGTGTCGGATTCCAATCATTGATGGATTTAGGAAAAGACTCATCTGGAAGGAAAGAAAATTATAAATCAAAGATTATTCTTTAATAATTGAATGTTCCATTGAATATATTGTAAATATAGCATGTTAAGAATTGTCTTAAATAGAACAAAATTATAAATATGTAACATTTTATTTTTAATAATTAATTGGACAAAATAAAATGGATTGTTTATTATTTTGAATTGAATCAAAAAGATTACATCATATTATTAATCTCTAGTTTAATGACTGTAATATAATAACAAATGTCACATAGGATAACAATAAAATGTTTATAAAATTCAATGTAATTGATATCATATTACGTTACATTAAAGTTTAATCAGTTGCAAATTAAACGTGATTGACCAAAGATTAACGTAAGATTGTTTATCTTAAACAAATAACATAATACATTAATATAATTTTTTTTACATTTTAGTTTTTCGCAAGAAATCTAAATTCTGTATATGACATATGAACATTCCAGACTATTATTCTGTTTATCTTCAACTCCATCTTTTACATAGCACACTATCTGATTAATACTACTATTGTAAGATACATGTTGAAAAAAAAAAATGCTTTGTACATGGGCGTCTGCAGAATTTTTTTTAGGGGGGGGGGGGTGTTCATATCACTTTCAGATTAATTTAAAAAAATGTATACTTAAATATTTTTACATCTTTTAGTATTAAAGCTTTCTCACCGCGTCAAGATAGATGTAAATCGAAAAAGATTTTTGCCTTTTTGTGTTTTTTTAAATAATTTAATTTTTCTAATTAAAAATTTTTTTTCCAGGGGGGGGGCACGTGCCCGTTTTGCCCCCCCCTGCGGACGCCTATGGTTTTGAATATATGCTTACGAGAATTTAATACGAATATCGAAGTCTTCTCTGGTTAGCGACATTGAGTTATAGAAAGGTTCATGGAGACACAATGTGAAAACTCTCTCTCTTCTTCTCGTTCGGATTGAATTACTTTTATCGTCGTGATGGAAAAGTAGACGTCGATTTAATTCGCAGTCGTTCATGCGAGTCGCAATCGGGAAGGCCTGTTCGTTCGTGTGTCTGCCTTGAAGGCAGATTTGATCGCATTTTCCGGCATTACGCCGGTATAATTTTTTCCTTTTTTTTTCTTTTGCGCAACGACCGTCAGCCGTCAACGTGATTGACGAGTGATATCATTAACGATTTTAAGACACCCTTTTTCCCCATTCGTCTTACTCCTCCCTTCTAACGGCGAGTGCAATCTACTGCGATAATCTTTTTAATAGTTTTATTCTCGTTCCGCGCAGAATCATGTTTAATATGTTTCTTCAAACACATGTGTTTCTGATACTACTTTACATCTTAACAATTTGATTTTAGAGAGATAAATAATTCGAAAAAAAAATTTACATTATTTTTTGCACCCGAAAAACTTGTTAAGTCTACACATGATTTTTTTATTTATGAATAATTTTTTAAATGTATTTATAATGATATAATATATTGCTATATATGTATGTGGCAATATCAAGTCTTATTATATGTTTAAAAATAATTTTAACATATTCCTATTTAGAGAACGCTAGATTCACAAAAATTAAGCATATGATTTTGGAGAATAATAGAAGAAAAGATAATAAAATATGGACCTTTATTTTGTTTTATTGTTAGACAAAATATCTAATTTTAAATGTAACTATTGCATCAATAATCATCAATAGTGTTAAAAAATATACTTATCTCTTGTTATGTAATATTAGTAATTAAGGAAAAAATAAAACTGTTTAAAGAGTACAAAAATTTTTATTAATATATTGCAAAATGTAGGTCTTGAAAAACGAGATAATAATATGAAATTAGCATAAAAATAAAAGTAAAAATCTTATTTTTTGTTATTATGGGTCTTTTATTATTAAAACAACTTTTTTATTAATTTTCTTAAAAGAAAACATTATACTTTAAAAAAAATTGCCTTTAAAAATTAAGGAAAATAGATTCAATTTAAATCGTATTTATGGACAGAAATCGCAAATATAAAATTCATGTTCGCACTCATTGCATAGTACATGAGCCTTTTTGTAGCATATTACACATCGCAATAATTTTAAAAATCGCATGCTGTTTTATATTACCATCCTGTTTCATATTCTCAAACTTTCCCCTATATATGTGACAATTAATTTCGGAGCAAAACTTAGTTAAATACGAAATGACGATACTTTTTTGAAATTTTGAATTTATGAAATTGAACACACACATTCTCTCTCTCTCTCTCTTTTTGCACGCGTGTTCAAAATAAACCTATCAATTACGTCAATAAAAATATGTGTTGTTCGTTAAAAATAATTATACAATATTTAAAACAATCTTTTGTTAATTATTTTAACAATAAGTAAATAACTTTTCCTTATTTTAAAATATATAAATTTACAGAATTTCATAACACAATTTTGAATATTCTATAATTTTTTAATTTCGTAAGAAAAAATTGTTCTTATGGTCCTCAACTTTCATTGACAATTAATATTAGCATTCAGTTAGATTGCATTTTCAGTCAGGATAACACTATATAAATAACGGTGTATATTTGAAATTAAAACAGAACGAGTTTACATGCACATAAACGTATAGGGGAAAGTAGGGTAAAACCGGGTATCTTTCTGGATTTGTCTTCCTACAAAAAATCAGAGTAAAAAAAATTTTGCCGATCGTTAGTAGTCTTTAGTGGACCTTAAATTATGAGAAAATGAGGCTAGTTGCTGAAAAGAAAAATTTGGTTATCAAAGATAACAAGATATTTTGGAGAAGTCAAAATACCTGGTTTTGCCCTATCGGTAGGATAAAACCGAGTACCTATTTAAAAACATGTAAAACACCGTGCAATTACAAAATCTAAATTTATTTTAATCAAAATACAATATAAAGATGTATTCTATTGACAAAAATCACAAATAAAGATATCCTCTTGTTCGACATTGCTGCAGGACTTCCTTATTTAATTTTTTAACTGTAGGGGTCTCAAAAAGCTTTTTTTTAATGGTTTCTTTTTTTAAGTGATAGTTTTCGTTTCCAACTGCTTTTTGTAGGGAGACAAAGTCAGGATAACAATTTTTCCTCTTTTTATTACATGAGATATGCAAGTATCCGGTTTTGCCCCAACACAAGGAAAGTAACAAATACGGAAGTTGTATATTCCGGCGTACAAAGTGACGATCAAAACTAGCATAGATATATTCTCTAATATGTACAGAATGCATTGCTGCATTTACCGAACAGATGCTCTGTGTAGAAAAAGTCTATAACGACTCGATTGTTGTCCCGATATCGATCTTTTTTGGCCCGAAAATTTTGTACTTCAAAAAAGAAATATCGTGTGCACGTGGGCATGGTTTATCTCAAAATAATGTTAGCATTACTTCTATAACACCAGTTAGCCAAAGATAGTAGTACTTATCACGAAGAAACAGAAGTACCCGCTTTGACCCGCCTACCCGGTTTTACCCTACCTTTCCCTATATATGTATATATATACATATATATATATATATATATATATATATATATATATATATAAATTTGTATAACAATGGACACACCATTATGCCAGTACATAACAATTTTTTTAAATAAAATAATCAAAGTACAGACTCTTTATTAATAAACTAAAACAATCATATGGAAAATGGCAACTTAGAGTCGGCGCGGAAATTAGTGCGCGTACATTACTAATAATTTATTACAATAAGATTCCTACAATTACATTAGACGGACGTTTCGACCCTTTTTTTGATCTTCATCAGCGCGAAAAAAAAACTTAAAATAATGTTATCTTGTTCATCCTAGATAAGTTACTACTATTACAAATAAAACTTACAATAAACGCAATCTACATGTTAAGCGGGAACGAAATACGCTTGTCAATTAATACGTTATGGAACAATACCAGGGATCAAAAAGTATGTCATTCTTGAAAATGTTTGATATCCCCTCCATCCTCGGTTGACTAGCCGGGAAGTCAAGAAATAAAGTTTAAAGAGACATGTTCTCGATTATGTGCTTCCTGGAATCAACAGGGACGGGGTACTTCTTTAGACATAGACAACAATAATAAATATTTGATACTCAACTTCAGTCAACGTAATAAAAACTTAATTAAAAAATTAAAAAACTATCTTAATGTAATAGGAATCTTATTGTAATAAATTATTAGTAATGTACGCGCACTAATTTCCGCGCCGACTCTAAGTTGCCATTTTCCATATGATTGTTTTAATTTTTTTAAATATCTCTTATTTTACCAAAATAGTCACTTTCGGAACACTCTGTATATATACAGTCTGTCCCACAAGAACGTTGGCTTGATATCTGGAAAAATAATCATTATTTTTAAAAATTGTGCGGATTGGAAACTTGCTTCTTCATCATTTTATTTCGCTCACAAAGCTTAAACTCCAAAGCAAGCGAATTTTTCAATTTTGGCTTCTTCATAGAGAAAGATATCTCAAAATTTGCGAAAGTTACAGCGTGTACAGATATTTCTCAAAAAATTCAAAATTTTATAAAAAATGAACTCTTTCACCGATTCTCACTAAATTCAATACGAAACATCCTTTAATAATACTCTATCCATGTAAGAAAATTTAACCCAATATCTCAAAATTTGCAAAAATTAGAGGGTGTACAAACATTTCTCAGAAAATTCAAAATTGTATAAAACATGAATCCTTTCACCGATTTTCACCAAATTCAATACCAACCATCCTTTAATGATACTCTATTCAGTTTAAATAATTTAACCCGATATCTAAAAAATTGCGGAAGTTAGAGGTTGTACAATGTACATTCCGTACATACATGGACATTTTTTTTAAATATGATTTTTCGATATTCTGAAACATTCTAAACACATTGGCATAGAAAATTGGAAAAAATTTGTTACGAAAACAAAGCTTCTTCTTTGAGGAAGCAATATAATTTTTCGACGTTTTGGAATATTCTAAACAAATTTGCATAAAAAACTGGAGAAAAAATTTTGTCACGAAATTGTTTTTGTCAGAGGAAGCTTTGTAGCTTTCTCTATGAGGAAGCAAAAATTCAAAAACAGCCTTGTAGTATACGTAAAATACTACGACATGATTACCTAATATTATGTGTAGTCTCCTTTATTTTGAAATATAGTCTCAAAATCTTTTGGTATGCTTTTGGTGAGTTTTTTAGTTTTTCATTATCTCCCTGATACGGCGGCATAGTTGCTTTAACGTAAATATATGTTTTCCATGAAACTTCAACTTCATAATATTCCAATTTTCAATTAAATTTGCGTCTAGGGACTGTGAAGGCCAATCTAAGGTTTTGATGTTTATTTTCCAATTTCCATGAAGTGCTCAGACGGCTGCAATGCTTAGGGTCATTGTCTTTTTGTAGCATCCATGATGTATTATCTTCACCAAATCACACTTCAGCGGACTTAAATAAAGTTTTTTGGAATATTTTCAACATTTTTGTGCGTTTAAATTGTCTGTAAAAAGGTATAAGAAGACAATGACCCAAAACATCGTAGGCGTCTATGCACTTCATGGAAATTGGAAAACAATATCCAAACCTTAGATGTATTATCTTCACCAAACCACACTTCAGCAGACTTAAATAAAGTTTTTTGGAATATTTTCAACATTTTTTGTACGTTTAAATTGTCTGTAAAAAGGTCTGTAAAAAGACAATGACCCAAAACATCGCAAGCATCTTTGCACTTCATGGAAATTGGAAAACAACATCCGAACCTTAGATTGTTCTTCACAGTCCCCAGACGCAAATTCAATTGAAAATGTCTGAAGTATTATGAAGCTGAAGCTTCGTGGAAAACATATTTATGTTGAAACAACTATCAGAGAGATACACAAAAAAACTCGCTAAAACCATGCCAAAACATTGTGAGGCTATACTTCAAAATAAAGGAGACTTACAATATTAGGGAATCACACACAATATTAGGTACTCCCGAGTAGTATTTTACGTATACTACAAGGCTGTTTTTGAATTTAAAAAAAATAATAATTATTTGTCCAGATATCAAGTCAACGCTCTTGTGGGACAGACCGTATAACTTAACAACATAATGGAATTATAAAATGTTGTTTGTGCAGTTTTAATAATTCTTTAAAATATGTCTTTAACACACACATGATTGTACGATTTTTACTATTCGCGTTGAAATAAAGATTGCTAAAAAATGTGCGAAAAATAAAGTGGTAATAATCATGCGTCGGTGATGAGACGATGACTATAAAGGGTACTCGCGCGCACGAGATGATTGCGACAACGTTGCTTGGTGAAGACAGAGAGGGGAAAGAGAGTGATATATCTATCCAATGTGCAGGGATATCCAGTAGTGCGCACATCTCGCACACCTCTGACAACAGCGATCAAGGAGTCTGGCGCCCAGTAGGCTCCGCCTACTCTCACGATACAACCTTCAACTCTTCATATATACATTTCTGAAGTAACAGTCAGTTCCCATACAGCATAGAACATCGCAGCAATATTACAACATTGCGGCAATGTGTAATGTTACTGCAATGTTTTGTGCTGTATGGGTTAATACACAGGGTGTCCCAGAATTAGACCGACAAACTTCAGGTGATTATAAAGGACATCAAAACAAGTCAATTTTGTCAATAAACCTGTGTCCGCAAATAACCGTTTTGGCACTACAGAATCAAAAATTAATAAGGGAACCCCGCAAATCCGAAAATTCTGATTTTGATGAAACTTTATACATCCCATACAACACAGAACGTTGCAGCAACATTGCAGCAATATTGCAACATTGTAGCAACATTGTGGCAATGTTGCAATGTTGCTGTAACATTCTGTGCTGTATGGGATATGTAGAGTAAATAGATGAATTTAGAAATTTCCAGTTGCCAAAAAACAATTCTAAGGGATGAAATTACCTTTTATATGTAAACCGGCTTTTTGCTTTTCTCAATGTATCTCGAAAATTATTCGAGATATTAAAAAATGTTTTATACAAAAATTTCATGGTAAAAATACCTTTATTTAATCATATTAATAAAAGTTTGAAAAAATAACTTTTTAAAGATTTTTACCCTTGTTAGTCTTTGATTCTCTACTGCCAAAACGGCTCATTTGCGGACACGGGTTTATTGACAAAATTGGCTTGTTTTGGTGTCCTTTATAATCACCTGAAGTTTGTCAATCTAATTTTGGGACACCCTGTATATCATTATATCTTCCTCGAGTTTTCTTTTTCCTTCCATTTCTTATCATTCTGCTGCACTTCTTCCACGATCTCCAAAATTTTTAGAGCAAAAGCGCGGATTGTGATAATAATTATTATATTTATTTTGTAATCTCTTTTTATAACGTGAAGAAGATTAGTTAAAATTGTTAGAAATATAAAAAAAGATCATAACTCTAGTTTCTCTTCTCTTACATTATATTTGTAAAGTGAATGTATCAATTCATTCGTACACTCTCTTGTTTTTTTTTCAATAGTAGGTATAAATAGTATTTTTTTAATCAATATATCTAATATAATTGCATTGTTCTTGTATTTATTCCTTTACCGCATAAAAAAGACCCATACATAAATTAATTCTGTGGATTGTATGATCAACTTGATCTCATGTATGACCCCTAAGGTTAAATGTCTCGGCAATGATTTACAGAGGCGGGTAGAGAGAGGGAGATACCTATCGACACTGCATCATCATTATTATCATCGATATGATATTCACAGTGCACATGCGTTGTAATACTTTAGTGCAATAATATGATATATTCTCAGGCATAAAAACAATTCACTGTTCTAATGCAATATGAAAATATTTTTAAATAATGAAATTTTCTATGGGAGAGAAAAAGAGAGAGAGAGAGAGAGAGCGAATTCGATAATTTATATAAATTAATAATAAAATAAAATAAAATTTAAGCCTCATTGATAATACAATTAATTTACATTAATATTAGATAAAGTAAAAATAATACACACAGATTCAGATACTGTTTTTATTTCTGAAAGCACTTTCTTATTAAAGAAACGGAAAATTAAAATTTATAATATATTTTCAAGTTTTTTTAGTAAAAATATTTCACAGCATTGAATTAAAATAAAATTGTAGCAAATTGAGTATGTATATATATATATATATATAAAGTGAATTTTGCCACATGTATAATATTATACGTTATATACTGAATCAAAAATTAGAATTTCTTTATAATACTTATTATATGTATACTTATAATTGCGTGACAAGAAGAAATCTGTTAAATTTCTAATTGGAAGAATGGTACTACATTTGTCATGTTGAATTTGTATAGTTGAGCAAATTAATTAAATGCAACCGAAAATGGATTTTTCGGGCAACTATATTTTACGTAAAATAAATTACGTACATTAAAAAGTTACAATATGTATTATAATAATGTATATATGATATATTATTTATACACACATAGAAAAAGAGAGAGTGAGAGGGATTGGGGGAAGGGGGAAGAAGAATACACTTACTTGATATAAAAAAACTAAGAACATTAAATTTTCTTAGTCAAGAACATACCGTGTCGTTAGATTAGATTTATTTAATGCAATAAGTTTACGATAGAAAAAAATAATGAAATAATTTCATTAGCTAGTATAAATTTTATCTGCAATAGTGTAAATATTTTAGTTTTTGTTTTTATCAAAGGAGATATTCCAAAAGACTGGGGAGTCAAGTAAATAAGATAAATCATATTTGTTGTCTAAAAAAAATAGATAAAAAGTGTAAAGAAAATCAATATCTTTGAATTGGAAAAAATTTACACAACTCAAAAATATTATTTTATAATACAAGTAAAAATACAGAAGATCTATATTTTTAACATCAAACTGAAATGCTAATAATTTATTACTTTTCAGATTAAAATATATTCTATTTTCATTGGATATATATTTTTTTTTTAAATACCTTATCTCAAAGACAATTCAATCTTTATTTATAATAGTAAATACGATGTAAAGTGTCTCGATGGTACTGTAACTTTTTAATGCATGTATGCATTAATATAATAGTCGGAAAAACATATTTTTTTTACGCTATTGTATTTTATATTATATATAATATATCGATTAAAACATATTTGCTTCGCTTAACTTTTTTCGATTAGAGATGGAAGGGAGGGAGAACGCAAGTAAAATAAATTTTTATAATCTCTTCATTATCTACTTCAGTTTTTTTCATGTACGTGCATACATGCATTTTTTGTGTTTGTCGACAATATAACATTTTAACGTAATAATTAAAAATTGTTTTTTTATTTGTACATATTGTTAAACTAAAGTAAATTGGTTTCTAGTTTTTTGTGCCGTGAAAAAATTAAGGAACTTTCTCTTTTTAATGCGTGTGAAGAGGAGACGATGTCCGACAGCCCCGATTTTTTTCTGCGGGACATCTGCACGGCAATGCGGACGACGAGCCTCTTTAGCATTTTTATGCGAGCTGTGCCACTGACAGTTGATTTTATTATATTGCTAGCTGGCTGCCCATCGCGTGTGCGTCTATTGTCCAGAAGAATTCATAAGTCAAACTTAACGTAAGTGCACTCTGAGCAAACAATTTACACGTGGGAATTGTTCTACCCTATTTCTCAATCGTTATTTACGATCACTATGATAGAGAGAGAAAGAGAGAGAATAGATAGTTATTATAATAATACGCCCAGAAATAAAAGCTTAGATGCGATCTTATCGAATTGATGAAATACTTGTTTATTTGGAAAAATGACAAATTTAATATATCTTCAATAGATAAGAGAGTGCATTTACTTATAAAATATTGAATTTTTCCAGATTTTCTCGAACAACTGACAATGAAAGGATTAAATCCTTTTTTTAATTTTTAATCATACAATAAATATGTAATAGAAATAAAAATATTAAATAAAAATAAGAATAAAAGATTACATCTATTTATGCAACAAAATAAAATCATCCTTTAAGATTAAACAAATTGTGATTCATAAAATTCATCATTTCTTTTGTATGTACGTACAAAGATTAGATTTGCGATCTGAGCCAACCTATTTTCTCCGAGTTCTTGAGATTTCGACGTAAACTGCTCCCACGAAGCTGCACGCGATTAGCATGACAACTGCCCGGGAGCTAGCCCGATAGTTTGTTACTCAGTTTTCTGTGCCATATATATCGGGTGTGCCCGGGGCCGAGGGTGGTCGGCTGGCTGTCAGGCAGTATTTTTTATCTAGTCACGGTCAACTGGCTGATCTGCTCGTCCGCCCATTATTAGCGCAGCACACAACGACGCGCCATGGTTCCGTTGTAAGGGATATGTGTGGGTGCATGTGCGAGAGAGTCTGTCCCTAGGTCCATCTACGGTAAGGTCGGTAGCTTATGGGCCACCTAGTCTCGGAGCAATAGCTCGCTCCCGAAGGGTGGACAGCACCATCGCGCCCCTTCTCTCTCCCGGAGGTCTTATCTTTTTAGTATTATTGCGTGATCGCCACAGTGGCCAACCCCCGAAGGACGGATGAAGAGAGAGAGAGAGAGAGAGAGAGAGAGAGAGAGAGGAGAGAGAGAGAGAGAGAGAGAGAGAGAGAGGAGAGAGAGAGAGAAGAGAAAAAAAAGAAAAGAGAAGAGAAGAGAGAGAGAGAGAGAGAGAGAGAGAGAGAGAGAGAGAGAGAGAGAGAGAGAGAGAGAGAGAGAGAGGAAGAGAAAGAGAGAGACATTGCAAGAAGACAACTGGCGACCTATGAACCATCGTCGTTTCGATAACTACGGAAATTTCTCATTAGCATAAAGGTGCGATGAAATCTTCGGTATTATCGTTGGTATCTAAATCACCGAATTTGTCGTGGACTTTTTGTCGGAATCTTCTATACAAGCCGTTTATTTAATGGCATCCATAAAATTAATATCTAAATTATTTCAATGATCAATACAATAATAAAAATTATATTATATAATTTAAAAAATTATTACGAAACTATATAACTTATAAAAAGAGACTTTATATTTGCAATTAGCGACGGGTAGAACTTATTGAGTATTGCTCATAGCCCTAACCTAGACCACATATTTCATTGAAATCGATGCCCATACAGTACAGAACGTTGCAGCAACATTGCAATATTGCTGCAACATTATTACAATGTTTTGAGTTGTATGTGAAGTCGCTTCTAATATTGCGAACATATTTTGTATCCCTATCACAAAAACGACGATTACAAATCCTCTTGTCAGCGAGTTATTCTCTGCAATTAATTTTTGCTCAGCGTTATTTGCACTTTTCAACAATGCACTTTTCAATCGATACTTTTCTACAGATGAAGCAATATTAATGCTAAATGCTATAGTGAATTACAATTATCAGTAGACATATGAAAAACAATTTTCGTGTAATATGTGGATTGGTATTATTGGAGATTTTCTTATTGGACCGATTTTTCTTTTGTCTATTATCTTAATCTTATATTCTAATGGCAATAATCAGAGACAGTTTTTTGAAAAAAGAACTCATACATTATTAGAAGATGTTTCATTGGGGATTCAGATATCCAGTTCATGTACCTGGAGCTTCAGTATATTTTAGTAGTATTGCTCACAAGAATTTTTTAATGATAAATTTATCGATTGATAGGTTGGCAAAAAAAAAACAATTGTGTGATTTGCACATTTTCCCGCGCGCGCGATTTAAATCTTTTAAGATTTTTTTATTTACAAGCTTTATTTACATTTCAAGACTCTTGAGTTTATGATTTTTCTATTATTATGTATTATGAAAGTATTTCGAAATTGCTTGTCGCTTTATGTCACAAAATTCGAAATATTCCGAGAATTTTTAAATATTTTTGATAATCCAATATAAAAATTACACACAATGCAAAGGTATTATAAAATTATTATTAAGTTATAATATATAAATTAATAACGTTATTTTAACTATACATTATACATATATATATATATACAGGGTGTATCTGAAATGATGCACTAAACTTTAGGAGCATATTCTAGAGGTCAAAATAAGATTTTTTTTCCTATGAACATGGGTCCGCAAATGAACCCACCTCCGAGCTAGGATGTCCCTAAAGTTTGGGGAAAAAATTAAAAATTGGGCTGTATCTCAGAAAAAAAATGGCAAAAGGTTGAAATTTGGTATAGCCCAGTAAATTATGAAGTAAAGTAAGCCACTAAAATGAAAAATAAAAACGTATTTCACACATTTTCGAATTTTAACTCGGAGGGGGGTTTATTTGCGGACCCATGTTCATAAGAAAAAAAAGTCTTATTTTAACCTCTAGAATACGCTCCTAAAGTTTAGTGCATCATTTCAGATACACCCTGTATATATATATAGGATCTTTAATGGAATTAATTAATAACTAATCAATTGAAAACATAGATCCCAAATAAAAAATTTAAAGATTAGATCTTAAAAATTTGTTTTTTTAAGTAAACAGTTAAGTAACAGAAACTTTGAGATAAAGTATATTTCTTTAAAAAATTTCAATAAAAAATTGATGCTCACAACTAAGCTTTATTTACATTATTATTTATAATCGCTTTATCATTCTTTTATTTGAACAAAGATATGATGTTATTTGAAAATGTTTTAATCGATTGTTGCTTGTATGTATCAATTCTCGGTATAATAATAAATATTGGTTTTTTGTTCAAATATTGTCAACAATTTTATTACATATGAGTGTATGAATGTTTGAATGTATATGTATTGTGTGAGATGGAGCAATAGCGGGTGAATTCGTATTGGACATATCAATAGGATTCCATATCGAAATGATCCGATAGCCGTGTGTAAGCATGCGTACATGCGTATCCAGTGCGCGCGAGGAGCCGTTTCATATATTAAGTCACATGTATACATAACTGCGTGTATGCGTTCTCCCATAAAGATAGTGCTCATGGGATAGCGGGGTCTGATCGGGACGATCTTTTTTTTCATGAATACACTCGTATACACGAAATTATTTTTTGTCGCAACAAATATGATCCACAAATATATATAGATATGATCAAACCGCGAAAATGTTATATTAAATATTTAATAAAAAGTTTAAGTAAATATTTACACATTAAAAAGTTAAAAGGGAACATTTTTTTAAAAAATATATATAAAATTTAAAAAAATATTTATCTATATAATTTTTCTGAAAAAAGCAAACAAAAGAAGAAACTCTAAATATGTATATAAAAATGTACGCAAACTTGTAGTCAGACACACAAAAACTAATTTAAAAAAATAATATATATATAAATGTATATAAGAAAAAAATTTTTTTTAGTTTTTTTTCACCGAAATTTTAAAAAATCCGGCCTTTTCGCGATACGCTTTGGATAACGCAAACACCGTCGGTATTATCTCAAATTTTAGTAAAAAAAAAATTTTTAAATAAAAAAAACCAAAACAAAGTACAAAAATCTTTCTAAAAGGTTTTTTGGCGGGTTTGTAAAACTGTGTGTGTGAAGCTAGCATATCATTTCGTGGAAGATCATAAATAATTAAGAGTTCTGGCTTTATTTTCAATAATTCCAGAGTTCTTGATAGTTTAAACAAATAGTTCTGGCGATTAAACCAAAGAAAATGCCTCAGGATAAACTGATATGCCAACTTCACGCAGCATATCACTTTGTCCTACGACATTTTCCTTATCAATAATTGTTCAAATTTAAAAGATTTATAGTTCTACATGAGTTCTAAGAAAAGTTCTGCCTTCTAAAAGTAAAAAATATTTATTAAAATAAAATAAAACAATTTTTTACCCGAAAACTCGTATTTTCGAGACTAGAGGTGATATGCTGGCCGTATTTCGAGAGTTCTGATTATTATAAAATAGTTCTCGTGTAGTTTTGGGCATGTACATTGCTTTCCCAAAGAGTTCTGATGAAGGAAATAATTAGAAAATTTTTTAAACAATTATTTTACCCGAAAAACTCGTATTTTCGAGTATAGAGGTGATATGCTGGCCGTATTTCGAGAATTCTGATTATTATAAAATAGTTCTCGTGTAGTTCTAGGCATATACATTGCTTTTCCAAAGAGTTCTGATGAAAGAAATAATTAGAAAATTTTTTAAACAATTATTTTACCCGAAAAACTCATATTTTCGAGTCTAGAGGTGATATGCTGGCCGTATTTCGAGAGTTCTGATTATTATAAAATAGTTCTCGTGTAGTTTTTATCATAAGAACTCTTTAGAAAATGCATTAATACATTCAGAACTATATTAGAAGTGTTTTAGAATAAGCAGAACTCTTGAAAATCGATCGGCGTCTCACCTTTATACTCGAAAATATGAGTTTTTGGGGAAAATAATTGTTTAAAAAAATTTCTAATTGTTTTTATCATGAGAACTCTTTGGAAAAGCAATGTACATGCCCAGAACTACACGAGAACTATTTCATAATAAGCAGAACTCTCGAAATACGGCCAGCATATTACCTCTATACTCGAAAATACGAGTTTTTCGGGTAAAATAACTGTTTAAAAAATTTTTTAATTATTTCCTTCATCAGAACTCTTTGGAAAAGCAATATACATGCCCAAAACTACACGAGAACTATTTCATAATAAGCAGAACTCTCGAAATACGGCCAGCATATCACCTCTAGTCTCGAAAATACGAGTTTTCGGGTAAAAAATTGTTTTATTTCATTTTAATGAATATTTTTTACTTTTAGAAGGTAGAACTCTTCTTAGAACTCATGTAGAACTATAAATCTTTTAAATTTGAACAATTATTGATAAGGAAAATGTCGTAGGACAAAGTGATATGCTGCGTGAAGTTGGCATATCAGTTTGTCCTGAGGCATTTTCTTTGGTTTAATCGCTAGAACTATTTGTTTAAACTATCAAGAACTCTAGAACTATTGAAAATAAAGCCAGAACTCTTAATTATTTATGATCTTCCACGAAATGATATGCTAGCTTCACACACACTGTAAAACTTTGCATATAATATCAAATTTTTTTTGTATATTGGCATTTTATTTTTTTGTAAAGATTTTTGGGATTTTACTGCTTTTTGCAGCGATTATAAAAAAAATTTATTGCTATAAAAAAAAGATTTTAATTGTAAAATTGCAAACCGCAAAATATAATCAATGCATATATGATATGAAGAAAACATAGGAATATTAAATCAAATCTATACAAAGCAGATTATATTTTTTTGCAAAAAATAATAAAAATAATTATATTATTGATAAGATTTTAAACTACTAATTATTTTACACAAAAATAGATAAAAATTGTTATTTTTGTTATCATCAATTTTTGACTTCTTAATCTTTCTTAAAATATATGTGTATACATATATATATATAGGATGTCCTAGATCTGCATGTCCAAACTGAAGGAGTAAATTCAATATGCCACAACAAAACACTTTTCTATTAAGCACTTTGGTCAAATCTTAAAAATAGCGTTTCCCCAAAACGAAATTTAATATAAATGGGGTATTGCTATTTTTAAATTCAAGTATGAAAGGCATAAAATCGAAAAAATCATCGCTCTTTTTTAATATTATCTTTTGTTGGACTTGCAATACTTAATTGTAGCGTGTCCGAGTTTTTCGATTGTGAAATACGTTTCAGCATTGATCTATTTACGAAACGGCGAATAAAGTTAAATAGGTGCAGATTGAATCGAGAACTGAAGCCTCACAATGTATGATGTGGATGAGAGAGATGGAACCAATCGCTGCCATTCCCCCTCCCAACACCGTGCGTTATAAAATTGAAGCCCTACCGTGTGATCGGAACTGCGGATATACTCTCGAATACTATATATATTCAGCGCTACTAATTCTTATTGTGTCAACAATTGATGACAAGTTGTACACTGGAGTTATTAATTCGATCATACTTGATGATATTCGATCAACTGATATTACAATAAAAAAGAAAAAAATTGAAGTTTAAATATACAAACTGTCCCATAGAAGATCCGAAATTACATTTTACAATTATTTATATTTTTGTAATGTTTTTAAAACATTGCTGCTCAATCTATATAAACCTTAACTTATTTTAACTTTATATTTCTATTATGACTTTGCAACATTACATTTCACATTTTAGTGTTACAATGTAGATGATAAATTTATACTATGTAAGTAAAAATTTTTCTACAAAAATCTTTTCTTTTAGTTTTTAACCAAACATTTTATTTTCGAGATATTTAATCAAAATAAGTGCAGTAAAATCTCTATAATATATTTTTGCCATATATTGTCAAATATTAATATTCCTTATATGAATAAAAAATATATTCACGTGTAGAAAGAAAGAAAGAGAATCTATTACTTTTATAATATATATATATCCTATATATACCCTATAAAATTATATAATAATTGTAATAATAAAAAAATAAGTCGTAATTGTTAGTTAGTATTGTATTAGATGGAAAGACAACTTTTTTATATAAACTCAATATGTCAAACAATTAAAAAAAATATATTATAAAATATATATAATATACAGGGTGAGTTTTTTAACTTGAAACTGTAAAATATCTCGGAAAGTAAGCTTTATCGAAAAAAAATGTTTCAAACAAAAGTTATAGGGTTCGGAGAGGGCCACATGATAAAAATATGGATTTGACCTTGAGTGACCTTTTCAAGGTGAGATCAATGTGATCGACATTGTCTTCTTTAATGGAACTCCCCCTTTTTTATTACATATTCTTGTAGCTTATCTCGAGAGCTTTTTAAAACACTATAATAAAGTATTTTTTCATTAAGTACTTTTTGAGTTATTTTATATCTTAATCTGACATATTTTGATATAAAAGATAAAATATCTCGTAAAATATTTAGTTTTCGATAATCTTACCGTAATACTTTTATGTACAAAATAATGAGACAAATCAATTAGTATAAAAAAAAAATAATTGTTTTTAAGAAAAAGTATGTAATTATTTACAATGTATTTTTTTAAACAATTATTTGTTTTTTTTTATACCAATTGATTTGTCTTATTATTCTGTACATAAAAGTATTACGGTAAGATTATCGAAAACTAAATATTTTACGAGATATTTTATTTTTTATATCAAAATATGTTAGATTAAGATATAAAATAACTCAAAAAGTACTTAATGAAAAAATACTTTATTATAGTGTTTTGAAAAGCTCTAGAGATAAGCTACAAGAATATATAATAAAAAAGGGGGGTTCCATTTAAGAAAACGTCGATCACATTGATCTCACCTTGAAAAGGTCACTCAAGGTCAAATCCATATTTTTATCATGTGGCCCCCTCCGAACTCTACAACTTTTGTTTGAAACATTTTTTTCGATAAAGCTTACTTTCCGAGATATTTTACAGTTTCAAGTTAAAAAACTCACCCTGTATAATAAAATCGATATGATATACAGAATTCATACAAAAGGATTATTATATTTTAAAATCGAGCTTATTGTTTTAAATAATCGAGCACAAATTTTTAAATAATATTTTTTGCCTTATCGGAAATGAAAATGATATATTTATATTGGGACAATGAGTATAAGAGAACGTTCATAGAAAAGAATGATAGGCTCTATGATGCGTTTCGAAAAAGAAAAAAAATAAGAAACGGAGTAATACACCAAATTCAGTCTTAACGAAGCTAATAATCTTGTCACGATCCAAACGACGCGACATGACGTTCTGACTTCTGACGCGTTATTAACGTCGAGCTTCGTGACGCGCAACACAACTGTTGAACGTCACATTGACGCGTCGCGATACGTTGTACGACGAGGGTAAGCGTTAACATTGTTAAATACAGAACAAAACCGCTCATTATGATACGAATGCGACGCGCAATTCACGTAACACATTTATAAATACAAAAAAAAGAACTATTATTTTTTTATTATGCGTTATTGTAGATGAATAGAGATCTTGGTTACAAGACAAAATATATTATTCAGTTTTACATTATACATTATATTAGAATTCTAACTTATCTCCTACATTTTCCCTATAGTCTACATATACAAGGTGTCTATAAAGTCTGTCCCCCATCCTCTATATTTCGGAAACGGCTCAAAATGATAAAAAACCGCGGAATACATGGTCGATCATTTTGAGCGGTTACTCTTTTAAGGGGGTTGGGAAGTCGTCTCTCTAAGGGAGTGCTCCAGGGGGACTCCAACTAAAAAATGTTAAATGGAACCCTCCATATTGTAATATATCGTTTGAAAGGGCATAAAAAAAGAAAATTTTTGGCGCAAACCGGAGGTTGATACGTTGACTCGTTCGGGAGTTATTTAGGGTCAAAATTTGAAAAAGTCAATTTTCAAAAAGTTGTTACTTCCATTTGAAAAATCCTTAAAAAACGTTCGAGGTGTAAAAGCGTTCGGCTTTTGAAGTTCTTTCCATAAAAAATTTTAGATTTACCTTGGTTTTATAAAAAAAAAAATTTTGGCGTTATGTTGAATTTAACAGCTTTTCGCGTATCCTTAAAAAAAACCCAAGGTCAAATCTAAATTTTTTTATGGAAAGGACTTAAACAGACGAACACTTTCACACCTCGAACGTATTTTTAGGATTTTCCAAATGAGAGTAATCATTTTTTGAAAATTGGCTTTTTCGGACTTTGATCCTAAATAACTCCCGAATGGGTCAACGTATCAACCTCCGGTTTGCGCCAAAAATTTTCTTTTTTTATGCTCTTTCAAACGATATACTACGATGTGGGGAATTCAATTTGAAATTTTTTATTTGGGATCCCCCTAAGGTACCCCTATGGGGAAACAACTTCCCCAACCCTCTTAAAATAATAGCCCCTTGAAATGATCGAACACGTATTTCACAGTTTTTCATGATGTTGAGCCGTTTCCGAAATATGGAGGGTAGCGGCAACTTTTATAAACACCCTGTATATATCATACATATATGTATATTACATTAAAAAGTCGTCTTAATTTAAATATATTTTTCTACTGTCATTTTTGTAAAGTTTTAAAAATGTTTAGACTCCAGTGATTTTTAGCACTTTTTTATACTATCAATTTATATTTTTTTAATGCCATTTTTGTAAAGAACTACATATTATTTTGATTAGAGAAATTCTACTTTTGTAAACGATTTGAACATACTTGGTTATTTTTATGATTTCAGTACTTTTTCATGTCAATATTTTATATTTCTATTTTAATATGATTTTTGTAAAGAATCGCTTTTCTTTGTTTTGCTGAAAAACTTTTTTTAAATTTAATTTTTTGGAGGGAAGAGAGAGAGAGAGATTTTATTTTTATAAAGGATATTATTATTCTAAAAGTATTATTTATTACCGATTAACTCATATTATTATTTCTAATAATTTTTGTAATATGTATGTATAATGTGTTCATACCCCCTCCCCCTCCCTGGACGCAACTCGCGTTTAATAATATTTTTTTCTGTTTGATGTAATAAACATTAATTTTGTTTG
This sequence comes from Formica selysi, assembly GCA_009859135.1. Lineage (NCBI taxonomy): Eukaryota > Metazoa > Arthropoda > Insecta > Hymenoptera > Formicidae > Formica > Formica selysi. The sequence goes on along the minus strand of WHNR01000028.1, from coordinate 907,149 downwards.
TAATAAATAATATAGTCTGCTTAACTGAAGTACGATGTATAAATAATTTTGATATCTTAGTATTTATTTTCTTTGATGTCACTTTCTACCTTCTTAATCAAGTCGTTTTTATGGATTTATGATAAATTTTTTAATCTTTTTGTTATTTTAGTTTTTTTGGAAAATGAAAAACGTATATACAATATCTATTAATAATTATTATCATTGTCATTTGAAAGATTATGGAAGTAGTCTAAGGAGCCAATGTAGGATTTTGCCAATATCCAGAGAACATAAATGTTTTACATGCAATAAGGCGTTTGTCCCGGATGGTCGAAACTGCCCACAGTCCGATTTTATTACTTGACCGCAAAGAGGCTTTTGTGGAAGAAAAGCGACAAGACAGAAGCTAGAGGTGTTAAAAAAAACTCTCGCATAAATGTGAAAGATGTTTTTGTATTTGTAGATTTATGTTCTGAATACTCATTATATCAACATGAGCATGATACGCATAATTTGTCACAGGTAAAACCGTCACTGAATCTTTTTTCTTGCCTTCTCCCTTTCCCCTCCCCTCTCTGTCTCTCCCTCCCTCCTCTCCCCTTTTCCTCAATTTTTCTTCTTCTTCCCTTTCCCTCTCGCCCCTCTTTTCCTTCTTTTTTCTCTCTTTCTCTCCAACCCTCCTTCTCTCTCCTCTTTTTTTTTCTTTTCCCTCAATTTTCTTCCTCTCTTTCCTCATCTCTTTTTCTACCAAATAGAAAAACATTTCAAAGATTACATAAATGCCGAATTCGACAAATAAAATGGAATTTTTGAAAAATTGAGAAACTTTATTAATACGACGAACACGCACGTGCATATAATTTAACTACATTTATATTAATATTTCTTTTTTAAAGAACTTTTTTTTGTAGAAAAGTTTTATTTTTTTTTAACATTTTTTCTTTATAGAGCATCTTTTATATATATTATTCTAAAAATTTTGTTTATTATCGATTGATTCACACACATATATACACATATATACATATATTGTATTCTACACAATTGGATAAAGTTATGTTTCTAAAACGTTTAAAAACAGAAAGAATATCGTACGACAAAATTAAATGGTTTTACTTTTTAGATGCTTTACACATCTCTATGTTACTTTCACAGATTTTTATGCATGGATGTTATTACAAAACGTACAGTTAAGAAAATATAGTTAAAAATATACATATAAGAGAAGACCGGTAAATTTGCCGACAAAGCCAAATGTCACTTTACAAACTATAATTCCATTTCAACAATAACGGTGACTTTTGTATGACCTCCATTTGGAGATAATTTTTTTATTAAAAACCTGTCTCCTCGGAACAATATAATGCTATAAAAACCGTATTCTTGTACCTCTCCCTCATTTAGTTTTGAAAAAATTCAGATCATTTCAATTAAAATAGAATACTTTGCATATATAAAATGTGGACAAAATCCCGAAATGGCCGAATATCTCAGAAACAAAGCATCTGTTAAGAAAATGTTTCAAGCAAAAATTATGAAGCTTCAAGTATATCGAATAGTAATATTATATTTTGACTTTGAATTATTTTATGAAAATTGTGTAAAGATATTGTAAATTTTCGACAGTTGATAACTCAGGAATTTCTTAAATGGAAAAGAATTTAATTATACCATTTTGAAAATGACGACATATACAGGGTGAGTTTTTTAACTTGAAACTGTAAAATATCTCGGAAAGTAAGCTTTATCGAAAAAAAATGTTTTAAACAAAAGTTGTAGGGTTCGGAGGGGGCCACATGATAAAAATATGGATTTGACTTTGAGTGACCTTTTCAAGGTGAGGTCAATGCGATCGACGTTTTCTTAAATGGAACCCCCCTTTTTTATTACATATTCTTGTAGCTTATCTCGAGAGCTTTTCAAAACACTATAATAAAGTATTTTTTCATTAAGTACTTTTTGAGTTATTTTATATCTTAATCTGACATATTTTGATGTAAAACATAAAATATCTCGTAAAATATTTAGTTTTCGATAATCTTACCGTAATACTTTTATGTACAGAATAATGAGACAAATCAATTGGTATAAAAAAAAACAAATAATTGTTTAAAAAAATACATTGTAAATTACATACTTTTTCTTAAAAACAGTTATTTTTTTTTTATACTAATTGATTTGTCTCATTATTCTGTACATAAAAGTATTACGGTAAGATTATCGAAAACTAAATATTTTACGAGATATTTTATCTTTTATATCAAAATATGTCAGATTAAGATATAAAATAATTCAAAAAATACTTAATGAAAAAATACTTTATTATAGTGTTTTGAAAAGCTCTCGAGATAAGCTACAAGAATATGTAATAAAAAAAGGAGGTTCCATTTAAGAAAATGTCGATCACATTGACCTCACCTTGAAAAGGTCACTCAAGGTCAAATCCATATTTTTATCATGTGGCCCCCTCCGAACCCTACAACTTTTGTTTGAAACATTTTTTTCGATAAAGCTTACTTTCCGAGATATTTTACAGTTTCAAGTTAAAAAACTCACCCTGTATATAATAAAAAATTAATATAATAATTTAAAAAATTTAAAATAACCTTTATATGATCTTCACAAAATGACCTAAATATGTTAAAATATGTAATACACCATTTGATGTCCTATTTAAAGTCCTACAAAGTAAACATTTATATGTGTTATATTGTATATACACTACTCAAAAAAAAATAGAGAACACTTTTCATACCCTAAAAATTGGGCTATTTTTAAACCGCTGAAACTCGACAAAATATCATCGTAGATAAAAAATTAAAACAGCGTTTTGTAAGCAAAATGTTGTAGTTTATGGAACTTGAGTTGATATTTCCGAGAAAATTTTTTTTTAAATTATATATAGGGGAAAGTAGGGTAAAACCGGGTAGGCTGGCAAACCGGATACCTCCATTTGTGATAAGTGCTATTATCTTTGGCTAACTCGTGTTATTAGTTGTAGATTGATGCCAACATTATTTTGAGATGAACCGTGCCTACACGATATTTCTTTTTTGAGAGAAGTTCAAAACTTTCGGGCTAAAAAAGATCGATATCGGGACAACAATTGAGTCGTTATGGACTTTTTCTACACAGAGCATCTGTTTCGGTAAATGCAGCGTTGCATTATGTACATATTAGAGGGTATATCTACACACAGAAAAATACATATTATATACAAGTAAATATTACTTGTTTCAAGTATTTCAAAAGTTCATATATCCGCATATCTATCATAAGTTCATCATAAGCATCAAATTTATTAAAAATATATTCTGAATCCTAATAAATTTAATACTTCAATCAAGAATATTAAATTATATAATTGAAAGAAATACATTAAATTTTTCTGATCTAACAAATCTTTTTATATTAAATTAACCATATCTGACTTTTCTTCGATAAAATTTTATAATATTCTTCAAAAGAAAATATTTACTTTTTTTGGGTACATGATAATGAGTATTTCGAAAATTTGTGACAAGTCTATTTTAAGACTATTATTAAGATAATATTGTTTGTTAAAGATAACTGTTACTTAAAAGAAGTAAAGTAAACTGAATAATCATTTTACTTAGCAATAGAATAATATTTTTCTGTGTGTACACTAGTTTTGATCGTCACTTTGGACGCCGAAATATACAATCGCTGTATTTGTTACTTTCCTTGTGTTGGGGCAAAACCAGATACCTACACATCTCATGTAATGAAAAGAGGAAGAACTGTTATCCTGACTTTGTCTCCCTACAAAAAGCAATTGGAAATGAAAACTAACACTCAGAAAAAGAAACCACTAAAAAAAAGCTTTTTGAGATTCCTAAAGTTAAAAAGTTAAATAAGGAAGTCCTGCAGGAATGTCGAACAAGAGGATATCTTTATTTGTGATGTTTGTCAATAGAATACATCTTTATATTGTATTTTGATTAAAAATAAATCCAGATTTTGCAATTGCACGATGTTTTACATGTTTTCAAATGGGTATCTGGTTTTACCCTATCGGTAGGGCAAAATCGGGTATTTTGACTTCTCCAAAAAATCTTGTTATCCTTTATAACCAAATATTTTTTTTCAGCAACTAGCCTCATTTTCTCATAGTTTAAGATCCACTAAAGACTACTAATAGTCAGCAAAATTTTTTTTATTCTGATTTTTTGTAGAAAGTCGAATCCAAAGGAATACCCGGTTTTACCCTACTTTCCTCTCTCTCTCTCTATATATATATATATTTGATTTTTTTTTTTAATTTTTTGTAAAGGCCGCATTAGAATTGACAGCGCATTTATTATGCAACATTTTTTTTAACCTGATACACGCACAGATACAATTTGTAGAATGCGAACTGTCATAAATGACAGTCGGCGCATGTAAATACATATGTGGGCTCACAGTATGTAGCACATACGATTTATGACGGTCAGTTTATTGAAATGGGCAGCCCCTGCCTTCATCCCCACGACACTCGCCAAAATCATTTCTTGACTTTCGCGTATATGTAGAGACCTATAAGAGATATAACTTTTCTGTGCATCCGGCGACACATTCTGCATTCAGTTAGATCGGCCGAACTTGGCTGCTGTTGTCTCCTGCGCGCTAAATCTTTAATCTTCTATTTAATATCTCGCTTCTCGTGCACTCACTCTTCCACTTCCTCCTCCAGCATCCTTTGCGCCACGAGTGCCCGCGAACATATAAATCAAATGGAAGATATTAGTCGTTTTTTTGCAGGCGCGGCGGTTCGGACGTTCCAACGCGACCTTCCATAATTGTTTTTCCGGATTATAAATTTTCTTTTTTACCCCTGGTAGCGACAAAACCTTTTTCCAAAGAGGTAAATGCTTTTTCTTAATCAGTCTATCCATTTTCCATGAGCGTTTCTGTACGTTTAAACTTTCTTTGTCAATTATAATTAGCGCTGAATGTTGAGATATAGACAAAACCCATAAGATTCGCTTTATCAAGAAAAATAAATATAATTTATAAAAAAGATTCTTGTAATATTTATATTAATAAAATTTACTTTTATTAAATATTTATTTTATATAGTTGATATGTTTAGAAAATATATTAATTAATTTTATTTGTAAAATTAAGTTGTTTTATAATATAGCAAAAAAGTAAGATATCTGCTACATATTTCATTGAAAAAATGATGATATAAATGCATTCTATTTAAAGTCGATATTGAATTGGAGTATTAATTTGGCTATGAAAATACTATTTTATCTTGAGATAAAGAAGAAAGAGGGAGAGACACAAAGAGAGAGAGAAAAAAAATAATTGCCTAAATTAGAGAATGTTGCGGTTATTAATATATCAAACGTCTTTATTTGCAACATAAAAAAATATAAAAAGTCAGATGTATTAATTCTACAAATTATGTTAAATCGATAAATCTGTCAATGAATGTCAAATGACACAGTATGTCGGAAATGCTCCGTAATCGTCTATATCGTTGCATAACAGACACCCATATTTATATCAAAGTGAAGGAGCAGATAATATTTATAGGGTATCTTCGTTCTTTGCCCCCTTCGTTCTTACTCAGGGAGACGGTACCCGTGATACAGTATCATTTAAACGGGATAGTTCAGGGGTTAAGAGGAGAGATTTTGGGGTCGCGTTAATTAATACCGTAGCACCGTTGGCGTCCCCCCCTTCTATATCCACGCGCGTGACACTAACTATATAACTTAAGCTGCCATTAATTCACATCAACGTCTTTCTACCGCGTTAGGGGCTGGTGACTTGCATCCTTATTGCTGAACCGAGATAAGTGAATGGATACTCGAAAGGAAGCACATCGTAATTTTACATGTTTCTTTAAACATGAGAATCAACGGCAAAAAAAAGTATGATATCTCAAACTTATGAAATCTCTTTATGTATAAAGATATTCTTCGATATTCTTCGTTTCTTTTTAAACATAAATTAATAATTTTTTTAATTACGAAATTTAGTAGCTAAGATTAAAAGATTATTATAAAATTTATATATATATACAGGGTGTCTCACAACCTCCGTACAATATTTTATTAGCGTGTTCTAGAGGTAAAATAGAGACAAAAATACTAATACAAAAATTTTGAGGCTGCAATAGTTTTTGAGTTATAAGCGATCAAAGTTTGCCAATGATATCGCGTAAAACTCGCGCGCTCAGGCCCGTAATTACACTTACACGCGTACCGATCTGTCATCTGTTATTGATTTTTTCAAGTCAGGTGATATTGATTTTTACTGCACAGCTGATTTTATTTTCTCGTTTTCTATGTATTACGCTGTGTATATTACGCCTACGTCGTACATTATGGCGATAGGCTAATATTAACAGATTATAAATCTTATACGGAAAACATTTAATTCTTGAATAATTTAATTAAATATTCAAATAATTAAATAATAATAATAATAATAATTAAGTTAAACATTATAACATTAATAATTAATAATATTAGTAATATTATTAATATTATTATTTATGTTATTAATTAGTAAAATATTTATAATTATTTTTATTAATATTTATATTGATAATATTATATTAATATTATTATTAATAATTTTATTTATTTTTATTAATATTTATTATTAATAATTAATTATTATTTAATTATGTGAATATTTAATTAATTAAAATTAAATTATTCAAGAATTAAATGTTGTCCGTATAAGATTTATAATTTGTTAATATTAGCCTATCGCTATAATGTACAATGTAGGCGTAATACACACGACGTAATACATAGAAGACGAGGAAATAAAATCAGCTGTGCAGTAAAAATCAATATCACCTGATTTGAAAAAATCAATAACAGATGACAGATCGGTACGCGTGTAAGTATAATTACGGGCCTGAGCGCGCGAGTTTTACGCGATATCATTGGCAAACTTTGACCGCTTATAACTCAAAAACTATTGCAGCCTCAAAATTTTTGTATTAGAATTTTTGACTCTATTTTACCTCTAGAACACGCTAATAAAGTATTGTACGGAGGTTGTGAGACACCCTGTGTATATATATATATATATATATATATATATATATACTAATATTATATATATTATATAATATTATATATATATAATATTATATATATTATATAATATTATATATAATATATATAATATTATATAATATATATAATATTATATATATATAATATTATATAATATATATAATATATATATATATATATATATATATATATATATATATATATATATATATATATATATATATATATTATATATATATATATATATATATATATATATATATATATATTATATAATATTATATAATATTAAATATTATATAATATATATAATATTATATATATATAATATTATATAATATATATAATATATATTATATAATATTATATATATATATATATATATATACTAATATTATATATATATGTATATATATATATATATATATATATATATATATATATTATCAAAATATTTTCTTTTCTGTACTTGTGAGGTAAATTTAAATAAATCAAAGTGATATCAATTATATATATGTATAAATGGTTTTAGATTCCTGAATCACAATATAAAGATATTAGTCAAATGGATACCATCGGCTAAGATTGTTTGTCATAATGTGATACAAGTGTAAATGTAGGAGTTATGCAGAAGGTTCTTTGAAGAAAAATAACAGAGATAGCAATCATGAGTGGGTTCGCAATACTTGATATCGCTGAGCGATAAGCAATTTAGGTTTTCGTCACGCACACGTCTCATATGACCCATGAATCTAATCTTTGTCACCTTTAAAAACAAGCGACTTGCAACATCTTTATCTTTAGTCTCCGCTCTCTCGATCGGTTTGTATCATCCAATATTGAATTAGACAATGTTTTATGAGTTTGCTATAAAAAATATATTATTTTTTTTAATTTATACAATGTAAGTAAGTAAGAAAAAATTAATAGGTAAAGATGTGTCAATCATTATTATTATATATTGCATAAATAACAAATTAATGCAAACTGATATATAAACATATCTCTCTTATTTAAATTTAAGATGAAAATTCTTAATAGAAGATTATCAAAACATTCATAATCTTTTAACTATAACAAGTTGAAAATAAGAGGTATTTCATGATTTAAATTCGAAGGGGTTCGTTGTGTAAAACAATTTGATTTAAATATAATTATACTAAGATATATGTAATATTGAAAAAAGAAATTATAACAAATAATTATCTTTCTTGACATTTTTTGAAATAAAATTTATCTTTATTAAAAAAAATTGCTGCGGAAGATAATAGAAATATAAGAAAACACACAAAATATATCTTTTAACACAAAAGTAAACGTTTTTGTGATAAGACTTATATATATTCACACATATGACATTTTTTAATTCAAAATAATTTTTCGACAAATTACATTTTATATTTGTTATAAAGCAATTTATGTTTCTCGTAAAAAAATTCTGACTAAATAAAATATTTATCTTAATGTATTTCATAGATTAATTGCAAGTCCCTCAAGAACCACATTAGAATTTTATAAAAATTCAAGTATTTATTTAGATAAATCAAATCACATAACAATAAGATTTGCACAGTCAAGATCAATATCAATTTTCTCTTTTATAGGCCTTCTCGTTCAGTGATAATAAATTCCGCGAGGCAGCTTGAATCAGAACGAATGTCTCTGGCAGTCTTATGGGAAGGGAAAAACGCTGTTGACACGCGTGTCCAACGTCCGACGTTCCGCAAGTCCTAGTACATCTGGGTGGATCTTTCCCGTTGGTTAAGCCGATCATTGCCACAGTAACAAGCCAGCTATTGACAGGTCCTCGTCTGCCATCGCGGTGCGTAGGTGTGAGTGTATCCTAGGTAGGTCTTTGTATAGGCACGGCCAAGGGGGACGATCGGGACAAACCGCAGTTTGACCGCCGCGCGGTGGTGTTACTACGGACTCCACATACTAATGGGGCATTACCTTAACACCCTCTATCCGGGCTCTCGTTCAGTTAGTTACTCCTCAGGGATGTGAAAGAAAGGACGAGAAAGAAGAAAGAGAAAGAGTATCTCGGTATCTCTCTACCGATTCACCTCTCTTCATTCGTCGAAAACGAAGGCGGGTGGTCTTCCCTCTCCCCCTCCCCTCCTCCCAGCTCTCCTCCATCGCTTTCTTCTCTTGTCTCGGTTTTGCCCCCATTTTACTCCTTTTTGATCGATTGCTCGGAAAATAGCACCCCAACATAAATCGTTATCGCTATTCGACGTTCCGCTATGTTCCACATTAAAGTTGAAATCCAATCTAATTGTATAAAAATCACTTCTATTATCAACGCACGAATATATATCTTTAATCGATATGTCGGAGATATTTTCCACATAGGTATAGTAATTGTGCAAAATATTGAAGAACAATTGGCAAAAATTTATAGCATTTGTAACTAATAAATAAAATTCTGTTCCTCTTTTCTAAGAAAATTTAGATGCTTTATGTTTAAAAATACCATATTTTTAATATTGTAAATTAATTAATAAGTAATTTATATATATAAATCTTGCACGCGCACGAATTGCATCATACGTTTACAGATACACTTTCATTAATGTAACATTATAAAAGTTTGGAAATTTGAAGCGCACAAAATTTATAACATGTCAAAATGATTTATATTGTTGTTTCCATATAATAAAAATAATTAGAAAAAAAAATATTGAATAAAAATAGGCATTCAATCCTGCTTTTATTTTTCTTTAAATAAAAGTCGCCATTTGTGACAATAGTGTCATAATCACTTGTCAATGTCCTCGAAATACAATTTTTAAAAGAAATCAGTTTTTTTCCAAGATGTCAGAGAGAAGGGAGAGAGAGCGAAGCACGCAAATCTTTTTATATCCTTCCGTTTCTCGCCGCCAAGTTGTGCCGACATTCCGGATTGTGATTTCCGAAGGATTCGACCGGAAACAATACGAGAGATACGATTTGCGATGGCGATAGCCGGTGCCCGAAGATAGCGGCAATGGTAGCAGGGTGACGAATTGCATGAATTTCAATCGACGTCTTATCTGGTGCACGAGTGAGACTCAAGTGCCGCTGGATCGTGATCAAGTGGACCGCCATGGTGAGGACAATACACACCACGACCGCCAAGCGACAACGCTATCAAACTCGTTGAGGCGTATTGCTCTTTTGTTCGGGTCTTCCACTGCACCTGCCGCATACGCGATGATCGAGATGCTGCCGTGAGAGCATGCAAAACGCTATACAACGTAAATGCATAAAATAAAATTAATAATTTTTTTTTCTTCGTGAAATCTATTATTGTATAATAATAATAAAATTCGTAATTATTGATGTTATGATTAATGATATTAAAAATGATATCTATTATAATAATAATAAAATATTAATAATTACTGTTTTTCTTCATGACATTTTATTATATAATAATCAAATGTAAAATATATATAGCTCTATTAGAATATATAATTTCCATATTAATATAATGGAAAAAGCTTTTGATATAGCAACACTCTTCTATTTTTTATATGAATTCTCTTTTAAAAAGTTGAAAAGTTTCTTTTTATGGTTGAAAATCACATTTATTTCTACCCGAAAAAAAAATTGTTTTTTTTGCTGCCATTTTATATATCGTTATATCATGAATATAGAATTTATGTTACGTAAGCATAAATTATACAATGTGAGATTTAAATTCGAACATAACATTTGAGGATAACATTAACGATTTTATATGTATATGCCATCTTAATATAGAGATTATTTATTTAAAGCTGTGTAGCATTGTAACATTTTAATAAATACAAACGTTACAATATAAGCAGCAATAAAGGATAACTTTTCAATTTTCCTACGTATATCCGAAACGTTGTCTCCTCTCCTGGTCAATAGAATACTAGTTATGGATTTCGTAAAAGCAATGTGACTGCTACCATATTAAACCCATCTCAAGACTATAGTGCAACTTTAAGACCTCACATACATATATTCGAAGCTCCGATGTCTCGGCCCCTCTCCCAGACTATGTCAACCCCTATACGGTTATACGATTCGGGACTGCTAAGGGGTAGAATGGTACAGCATCCGATAGGATTTACTGCCGCAGACATATTTCAGGTTCGATCCGAGGATTTCGGCGGACACACGCGTTTCCTAATGTATCTCATGTTTGCCTCTTTCAGCTGTTTTATACTTTTGTCATAATATTCGGAATGATTCGGATGAGATATGGAGTAAGTATTCGATTAATTTTTACAAACATAATGATAAGAAATAAATTTATATGATAGCTTATTAGTCTATACTATAAATCTTGATTAAATATTTATTTATGTATTGTCATATTTAACATCATATAAGATATAAATATATCCATTATTATTAAAAAACGTTGAAATAATAGAGATTTGCAAAAATTTACGTTTTAATGCGATCTAAGTACACTAAATTTTCATATTTTATTTTAATCTAAAAGCTGTTTTATGTTGATAAAAATTTGTATATAATACTCTTTTAAGTTATTTATTATATAGAATATGCTTCACACACACACGCACGCACGCGCGTACACACACACACACACAAGATTTAAAGAAATTCTAATTCATTTCGAGTCAATTATAAATTGATAGTGCATAATCAACTACAAGGCTAACTACATTAATTTCATATCTATTTTAAAAAAAATGTGTTTTTCAATGATGTAATAACTTAACTTCTATTTATTATATTTATAGAAAGATTCGGATACTTTTTTATATATTTGGCGCGTTTTTTTAACTTTTCAGAAAAATTTTTGTAGACATACAATATTATAAGAATAATTTATAAACAATAATAAATATAACTTTTTTTATAATTACGTACACATATACATACATTAATCTAATTAATTGAATTATAATACATATATTTTTTGTTATACAACTAATAATTAAATAATAAATAATTAAATATATAACTTAAGGAATAGGAATAAATTGATATAATTTGTTTATTATTTTTCTCTTTCTAATGCCAACATGTGAATGCCAATATAAGCAGAGAATATTTTAACAATTCTTCGAATACTCGCTCTTTTGTGAGATCATCATGAAAGCAATTAAGTAATGCACTGTGGGGAGTATGGTCCATTGGGATCGAATAAAATGGAAAACATTTGAAGATAAACGACAATCAAAACCTTGGAAACACGCCTGATTAATCGCAAATTACTTAAAATAATGTTAGATATTGCCATGCTTGAGAAAAATATAATATTTAATTGATACTTTAATAAATGATACGTTTTTAATTGTAATATTTCACAAATATTTCACAAATCTTCTCCCTTTCAAACGTATTTAATATTAATAAATACTAAATAAAAATGTTGAAGATATTAAAAATTTTAAATACACTTTCTCTCTCTCTCTCTCTCTCTCTCTCTGTTCCAAATATTAAAAATTTTAAATATTCTTTTGAATATTTTGTAAATATAAAACATTTTTTTTACATTTACAGAACAAGAAACTTGGAAAGTTTTAAGTCATATTATATTTTCATAATTTCCTCTACTTTTATATGTGTGTGAAAGAGAGAAAGAAAGAAAGAGAGAGAGAGAGAGAGACAAAAGTTTAAAATACAACTTATCTAAACCATCAAATTAATACATGTATCGCCCGAGGAAATTAATATATAGGTTACTCAAGAAGGGAATCTGTGAAGGAAAAGTAAATGACCAAGGAAGAAAGATCGAATCAGCTGGTAAATTAAACGACGATTGTCCGCTCTTTCCAGAACTAAGAAAGGCTGCTAATCAAGAATTTACACTTGGCCTTTTTCGCCGAAACGAATTTTGTTCTTCCACAGTAACGCTCGAGCTCGGATTTTGTCCTCTTCCCTATCTGTTTCCCCACCGTTACCTTCCCACACTCCAGAAATCTTTAACTCGTGAGGACTCGTGAAAGTCAGAACTGGCGCTAACTCGAGTCCACTAACGGGGCAATCAGATCGCCTCTGTTGGGACAACAAACTGCTCCATCGCCCTTGCGAGCGAATGCCGATGCTTGTATGGCTTATTTATCGAAGAAGTTTCCGGGGGTTAAACAGCAGTAAATCCTTCCTCCCTTACCGCCTACTCGCGCCCCTTCTCACGAGAAAAGGATACTACGACTTAATTGCAAGAGCTTGATACTATGTTTCATTGATTGGATAACGATGATTTGTGAAGCTGCTAATCTGAAAATAGAAACAAACCGACTGACGAGAGAATATTACATATATAGTATTTTCTTTTCAATAAGTTTTATTACTTTTAATTACTTAATTGTATCATATTTATTAATATACATTACGCCTTAAGAGATTCTTCATCAGAGAATATCTTGTTGATGTTTTACACAATTATATTAAAATATATATAAATACACTTAAATAAAATAAAAACAAGGAGAAAAATGGGCTAATGAGAGCTAATGAGAGTCAAGCATAGAAAGCAGAGCGTGAATATCTTGATTCTTTAATTAAATGTTTTGGTTCCTTCTTGGACCATCTTTAGTAACTATTAATAAAAATTATTTGTGTTATATACATATAGAAACGATACAAAAATGATTGATACTACTACAGGTACTATAGAGAGCTCACAAAAATTACACAAACTTAAATTATAAACTGCATTTAAAAATGTTAAAAACTTCAATTTTCTACATCATTTATGTATAGAATATTGCAAATTAAAATATTCTTTAACTTAAATTGAATATAGAGAAAGTTTATCCCAAAAAACATCTCATTGCACCGTTACATGATTCCGATCAAGTTAGGATTGATGGTGTATCTTTACAGAGAATCCATCGCGCGAAGAAATGACCACGTGTTCGTCGGCAAAAAAATGAACCAAAGAGATGATTGCGCATGGTATGGCAGAAGCAAAGAAGACCAATGGACTATGCACGATTCTTTACGAGTCTAATTGAGCGCAGAGATAACGCGATTGATTCCCACTAGGCAATAACGTTTCCTTGTTTCCGCTCTCTTTAATGGTCGAGCTAATCGCTGCTGGTACCTTAACTATACTCAAGCATACCGTATTCTACCCGAGCGTTGTTATCGATTGTTTCAGAATCGAATCGTTTGTCATCAGGATTCATTTTGTGTAAAGACTGGTAATCTATTTAATCGATAATCGTATTTTGTTTTACTTAAGGTTATTTTACTCAAATCAGTAATCTTAAAAATATACAAATTTCTAATTATTCATTATTGCAACTAAATTAAATCATAACATTAAAATAAAAAATTATATAAATTTGTTTTTTGCATTCTACGCATGCATGCATGCACGCACGCACCCACTCAAAAACCACACACACCCACACACACACACACACGCGCGCAATCAACCACCCACCCATCCATCCACTCACACAGCCACTCCCACCCACCCAACCATCCCCCCCCCCCACACGCACACCGCATCAAAATAAAACTATATAAGAATTAATTATCCTCGATACATAAACTAATTATAAAATTTAATATTAATTATGACTATATGGGTTTATAATGTTCCTAAATAGTTAATAAATATTCTTAATTTTTTGTTAGAAACATTAAATATTAAAATATTAAATAGGAAAAAAAATCTTAATAGACAGTATAATAAATAACTATTTCAATATATGTATACAGAATTAAATATTACATCTATATTTACAGGGAATTAAATATACTTTTGTTCTTCTAAATTTGAAATTTTACATTGTATATAAATCACGAGACATATGATATTTTTTATCATTTTATTTATGATTATTATATTATATTAAGAACTCATTGTTAGAGAGAGTGTTAAACAGATTAAAGTGCTTAATATCAACGAGTTAGGAATATGGAGTTTCTCTCTATACAGCTTTATCAAGTTTTAATCAAGTATCATAAAATTTACTTATACTAAAAATAGCGCACGAATTAAAACACATATGTAGATGGAATTATATATATTTATATGATTGAAGAAAACCATACACATACATATACACACAAATAGAAATTTACCAAATTATTTTATAAAATCATATTATATATACACACACATGCTTCATCAAACTCTAAAAGTGCATTTTCACGAGCCGCTGAAACCGATCGTTTGAGCGACAAAAAAGATCACGTGATGACTTTTGTTGCTGAATTACTGCAGCGGTAACTTTTGTACATGAAAAAAGATAGAAGCGACAAAGTTAAAAGTTGAGAGACAGATTTCGCATTTTTTGTGTTTTATTAGCATTTTCAATATTAACGTGTTGTAAACAGTTATGGTATAGTTTCCAGAAAAATTAAATATTATTATTAGATATTAAATTGTAATCGAATGATTCGAGAACGTGAAATCGAATTTCAAAATAATAATATCTTTGCTGTTATTGTAATACTCTTGACATGTCAAACACAAAAGAAAGGTTACTCTAAAAAAAAATTTCGGGTTGCATCACTGTTTCAAAATCGTAATGAGCATAGATTTTATAAAGTTATTTTACCATATGTAAAGTTAGAAAGTGCAAGATGCATGAATTATTTATAATTATTTAAAATTATTTATTTTGCTTCCTCATAGAGGAAGCTTTGTTTTCGTGACAAAATTTTTTTTCGAGTTTTCTATGCCAATGTGTTTAGAATGTTCCAAAACGTCGAAAAATCATATTCCTAAAAAATGTCTGTATGTATGCATGTATGTATGTATGTGTGTATGTGTGTATGTGTGTATGTGTGTATATACGCAATATATTGTACAACCTCTAACTTCCGCAATTTTTGAGATATCGGGTTAAATTTTTTTTACATGGATAGAGTATCATTCAAGGATGGTTGGTATTGAATTTGGTGAGAATCGATGAAAAGATTCATTTTTTATAAAATTTTTAATTTTTTGAGAAATGTCTGTATACATTGTAACTTTCGCAAATTTTGAGATATCAGGTTAAATTTTTTTAGATGGATAAAGTATTATTAAAGAATGGTTGCTACTGAATTTGGTGAGTATCGGTGAAAGGGTTTATTTTTTATAAAATTTTGAATTTTTTCAGAAATGTCTGCACGCTGTAACTTTCGGAAAATTTGAGATACCGGATTAAATTTTTTTACATGAATAGAGTATTATTAAAGGATGGTAGGTACTGAATTTGGTGAGTATCGGGGAAAAGGTTCATTTTTTATAAAATTTTGAATTTTTTGAGAAATGTCTGTACACGCTGTAACTTTCAGAAAATTTGAGATATCCGATTAAATTTTTTTACATGAATAGAGTATTATTAAAGAATGTTTGATGTTGAATTTAGTGAGGATCGGTGAAAGAAATTATTTTAATTTTTATTTCGCTCACAAAGCTTCCTCTATGAGGAAGCAAAAATTGAAAAATCCGCATGCTTAAAGCAGCTTAAGCATTGTAAGATAAAATGATGAGGAAGCAATGTGCAAGTTTTTAATTTGCACAACTCTACTTGTTTATTTTTATTTTTGTTTTTTATGATTCATCTTTAATATTCTTTAGTTATGCGCATATGTTTTATTACAATCAAATTACATTAATATTTTGACTTGTAATTGCGCTGAGGATGGCCCAAAAAAAAAAAGGAACCGAAACGTACGCTTTTTGTGATTTTGTTTATCACGTAGTCAAAATATCAATGTAATTTGATTGTAATAAAACATATGCGCACAAATTACTGCGCTAGCTGTTGATTGCTTTTTATCTCCTTTGTATGATATATTAAATATTAGAAAAAGCAATTTGGAATTATTTTACTTCAAACAAGGAAGCGGAATGGATTAATTATTTCTAATTTTTAATTCATTATGCGTTAATCCATTCCATTCTCTTGTTTGAGTAAAATAATTTCAAATTGCTCTTCCTGATATTTAATAATTATTCCTATTCCTAATATTTTCTCTATTATGCACATAGCCTTATTCTGCAAGGTTATGTGTTTTCGATACACACGATCAACACGGCAGCATCAGAGTTTCACACAGCGTTTGAGCGATAACGCTTTGTATAGTTGAACCTGTTCAAACTACAAAATCGTAGCTGCTGGATTACGGGCGACAAGTCTGTCGCTTCAATCGCTCAGTTTAGCGGCACGTGAAATTGTACCTTAATGGATTATACAGTCGAAACGGCTTGAGATATAAAAAAAAATATATACGGCAAAATTGAATAATTTTAGCTGCTCTAATTCATATGTCACATTGTTATATATTTATGTGCATACATGCAGCTATAAAGTACAGTTACGTCTTTTTTTTTTAAATTGGGATCCTATGTTTTGTAACACATTACTTTAATACAGTTTTTCATCTCTACGAAAAGTTATTAGAGTATTTATACCAAAAATCCATTAGTTTAAAAGATATAATGTTTTAATTTTAATGTTGCAAAGTAGTATGGCTTCTTAAAGTTGACGTTTAAAAGAACGTCCTTCCAGTCTGGATGTTAAAATTTACTCAATCCTTAAATGATCTATCAACGTTTTCAAACATTTCACTTTGTTGATATATTATACTTGAAAGATTCTCAACTTTAAGTTATTTGAAATAGGTTTTTATTGATAAATTTCAGTTTTTAAATAATCCCACAGGAATAATATTCCAATGTTATTGGTATAAAAAATTATTAAACAATAAATTAATTATGTAATAAATAACTTTAAAATAAAAATAAGAATTTAGATTATAGAATAAATTATTCGGAATTTTTTAATAATATAAGTAAAACAACTGATACACGTATAACAGGCAATAGTTATAGATGATTTTTACTATGATGTTTATAGAAATTTACATACATATACATATAAAACATATACATACAAAATAGATAAGGATAAAGTAACATTTAATGTAGATCTCATAGTCTGGTCTGGTATAGGTCTAGTTATTCAGTTAATATCTGTGTTAATAAATGTGTCAAACGTGCGAAGTAACTTATCACTATGGTATTGGTAGACATTCATACGAGAATAACATTGTGTACAAGAGTTACCTACGGGACCTCAGAAAACACGTAAAGCTCGATCGCCACTGGATATATAAGTATTCCCGGAGGCGAGGGGCAATTTGTCCCGGTCATTTGGCGAGTCCACTGGGACTCCCTGACTGTAATCCAATCACTAGCCACACTTTTTCTCTTTCCACTTCCACCCCTTCTCTCGCTCTTTCCTTTTGCCTCTTCTCCATCCATCTTTGTCACCACCCTTCTACTCCAACAACTCCCCTATTCGATCGTCATTGAGTCTCCTGCAATCTTGACCGAGTGACGCGACGACTGTTCCAAACTGTGCAGGAATTCTTCTATTGCAAGTGCAATTGAAAACCACACACGCTAGCTTTATGTATTATAGTTATGGTAATTAGTATATAATAAAAGGTATTTTGGCGATGTAGAAAAGTTAGCGATAATATTTCCCTTTTATCAGACATAGAATTCTATGTCCATAGAATTTTGTAAAACTGCTAAGATAGCTTCTAATATTTATTACTTATAAATAATAAGTATCTTGTAAAATATTACAGCAAGGAATAACTGATGCGCAATTGATTTGTTAATAATTTTCTTTTATTCAAAAAAATTAGCGCTATAATACTTTATGTGCTTTTTGTATGTTTTAATCACTGTTATCTTTATATGTTTCCTAATATTATTTGTATATATTCTGTAATATTAATTTTTTTTATTGTGTTATAAATATAAAGTATTCTACCGAAAATACTAAATCTTTTTTAAGATATATTTTTTTAGCAAAACATAATCGAAACTTATGTACTATTTATATTCATTGAATTATCCTTTCTATTTTCAAAAAACGTAACTGTTTGCAATAAATTAAATATTTAAAAAATTAAAAACAAATGGATTTTTTACAAACATAAAGAGTGTATTAATATTAATAACTGTATAATAACATTATATTATTCCTAAACAATATATTACATCTTTATTTTTGCAAAAATTTATATATACATACAAAAACTTATGTATATACTTTGAATTCATCAATTTTGACATTAAGCTCATATTCAGCGGCCTAAAATATATTTATGTTTGTATAAATATAATCAAAAACTACTTGGTAAATCCTCAATAATCTAATTCGCAACTTTTCGTAATAGATTCTCCTATCTTTAATCATGAATATCATGTTAAAAAACATAATCGATACATTACATCCCTTTGGAGGATTAAACAACCTAACAAAATACTCATATTTTGATTGCAAAAAGTTCAAAAAATTATTGTTTTGTTGAAATAAGTAATAAGATTAATATTTAATTATATATCATAAAGGGAGAGAGAGTTTTCTAGTAAGAATATACTATATTACACCATATAATATCGTATAAGGTTATTGAAATCTTAAAATTAGTTCCTCTGAAAATACATTATTAATTATTGGATTCTACATGAAAATGCATTATAGCATTTTTATTGTTATGACTAAATTCAATATAATAAATATTTTTGTTTCATTTGTCTTATGTATTTTCATATCTTTTTAATAAATTTAAAAAAAAACATCTTTATAAAAGAACAATTACACATCCAAAAGTTAAACAATCAAACTTTATCAATATGTTCTATGGATAGAAACAAAAAACATATTATATAAATATTGATTAAAAAACATTACAATAAAGATTATACTTTAACTTTGGGACATACTCTATATATAAACATTAAAAAAATATTATTATATAATTAATAATTCAAAATTAATTTTAACATTCGATCCGTATTTAATAATTTAAAAAATTCCTACACATAATCACACAGGTATGCGCGCGCACATATACATAAATACACTTACATATAAATATATATATAAATTTTTATAAAAAATTCAAGATAAATATTCGGATTAACTTACACCTCTCACGGATCATTATCATTTTTACGTATATTGTAGAGGGTACATTCCTAAGTAATACACGCTTTGAATTTTGTGGCGCTCTTTTCTGGTTCCAGAGATATACGATTTTAAAGTATCATAATTTTCGTATTTACTTGTATCATTTTTTCGTTATATCCTACTTGCGTGTTTATATTCTTTGTTTACATTTGCTCATTATTGCGCCACTGTCAGTACGCTTCTGGATTACTGTTTAGTTTCAGCTAACACTGCTAAGAATTTCTTTTTGTTTACATTTAGTTGTCGATATGATTTAATAAGATATAAACAATCGTATACTGCTTTGTTTTGTAATATTTTTTTTATTTTACCTCAATACTTCATTAACAAAAAATATTGGGGTGATTACGATAACTTTGGCCCCCTATTTGAAAGGTCGCTTCTGAAGACATTTTTGACGAGGAACACGGGAAAAACAGTAAAAAAAATTTGCGACCAATAGTTTTCGAGATATATCACTTTAAAGTATTGGACATGATAATAAAACTTTATAAAAATGGACCCAACGATGTTGACCTTGATATATGTTGTCAAGATCATGATCCTGAGTAACTTTTCCTTATAACTTAATCGGCGGTCTTTTATAATTTTTGAGATATTTAAAGTTAAAGTTTAATTCGAAACGAAAATTTAGTTTGGGTTATATAACGTAACCCAAACCAAATTTTAGTTTTAAATCAGGAATAGGTTTGGGTTAGGTTATATCTTTCGGAAGTGGAGCCCCCCCGTAGGGGTGGGGGCGGAACCCACTGCGTCCACGCATATACTTTACAATGCGAAGCGAGGAAATTAAAATAAATAAAAAAATTAAACAAATTTTAACAAAAAAATGTCTATATTTTGAAAAAATATTGAATAAAAAATAAATCAAATATCACAACATATGTCAAGGTTAAGGTCATTGGGTCCGTTTTGTAACGTTTTATTATCATGTCCGATACTTTAAAGTGATACATCTCGAAAACTATTGGTCCGAAATTTTTTTTACTATTTTTCCCGTGTTCCTCGTCAAAAATGTCTTCAGAAACGACCTTTCAAATAGGGGGTAAAGTTATCGTAATCGTGCCAAAATATTTATTATTATATATAAAAATAACAAGTAAATCTTTAAATAAACTCGTGGGCGGGGGAGAGGCTCCACCCATCGCCCTGTACCCCATTCCGAAATAATCTAACCTAATCCAACCCATGTTCCAGAGGTGAATTATTCCTTTAAATAATAAAAAATCACTCCACGGACATGGGTTGGGTTAGGTTAGATTTTTTCGGGATGGGGGTGCAGAAGGAGCCCCACCACCGCTCACACGTTTACTTTATAATAAACTTGAACTATATCAAGGTCAAGGTCAAAGTTGGGGCTAAATCCCATTTTCTTAAAATGTTATTTTTATAATACTTAAAATCACATATCTCTGGAACCAGAAGAGAGCGCCACAAAATTCAAAGCATGTATTACTTAGGGATGTATCTTCTACAATATAAGTAAAAATGAAAACGATCCGTGAGAGGCGTAAGTTAATCCGAACACATTTACCAAATCCAAATCTTTTAATTTGAAGATCCGCCATATATACCTATATATATTAATTGTTTATAAATTAATTTTGACATGAAATTTGTTTTAGCATTTTGAGAAAATCTTTAGTCTAAATAAACATATCATATAAAACAAATTTTTAGTCTAAATAAACATAAAAAATGTTTGCTTGATTGTGTTTGTGACCATCAATGCTTAAATTTACATCTTTCTCATAATTAATACAATATTTAATCATATTTCATAAGAATCTTATTTCCCTTAATTTGAATAAAACGTTCTCTCTCTAATAATTTACTTTATTTTAAATTATTAATTTTTTTTAATATAACTTTTCTAACATCTCACACATATTCCAACTGTGTACGGTAAGGTATGTTAAAACAACTTTTTTTAGATTTGAACCACAAAGTTCTCTAAATTGTGACATGAAAGTAAAAGATCATGTTTAGAATTGTAATTGTAAATCGGAATTGTATCCAATATAAAAAAAAGAAATACTTTATTTATTGAGTTTTAAAAAAAATTTTTTTTAATTGTATGATCTGTTATTTCTGTAATAAAAAAGTAATGCTTTATCACTTATTTCTATATTCTATATATGATACAGGTTAAAAAAAAAATATTTTTTTTAGACTCAATAAATAAAGTATTTCTTTTTTTTATTAAGCAATTATTATAAAAATTATTATTAATTTCATTAAGAACTTTTTTTTGTTAACTGTATCATCTATTAATTGTGTAATAAAAAAAGCAATGTGTTATTACACTTATTTCTATATTTTATATGTATATGTGTGGTTCACGTTCTTTTATGTTTTTCCGTCACTGAAGTATATATGAAGATATAGTCAAGTACGCGAATTTGTACCAGGATCGTGCCTGCAGGCGAACGCCATACGTGATGTCGATCTGTAAAAGGGCTGTGCTACGAATTAGCCTTGTTGTGAGACCCGCGGACCCTTTATGCTACCGCCTCACGTGCACTTTTCTTTTCTCAGCCTTTAAACTGACCGACCCCGCGCTCCAATGTACGATGAAAACGTGGCTTGACGTGCCTTTCGCGCAAAATTTTATTTCTTTCCCGTTAACATGCGAATATCTTTTCCTCCTTTATCCCGATCGCGAGAAACAGAAGGAAAAATGTATTCCTCTCTGTCGAGGGTGGTTCGCGCCACGCGCGCGCTTCGCATTTTTTCTTTTCTCACGTGCATCTTCTATCATGGCCTACCGCTGGAAAAAATTCGAATTCAATTTTAGATAACCTAGATATCAATGAGCACATTATATAAAATAAATGATAGAATATTATTGAAATATTCAAAACACATATTTTGTTTAAGAAATTGTAATGCATAATTGAAGAACAAATGATAAAATATGATTAACGAAATAAATAATACGTAATAAATAATACGGATTAAAATAAATATAAATGTATCATTTGTAATATACTATACGCAAAATATAAATCAAATGTCGCAAATACTGATATGATATGTTAAATAATGTATGTATCACTATAAATATGCAGCGCATTATGGTTTTGTTTTGTATGTTTGTGGTATATATCCCATTTAAATGTATATTCGAGTTTAAATAAGAATCTTTGTTTTAATTATATGGTTTTAAACATATTTATACTTTTTATTATAGTATACTCATTTATTTGAGAAAAAAATATTCCAAAAAATATGAAGTTTCTAAAAATGTTAGAAGTAATATTGGCAGATTTATCGTAATTATAAAAATGAGTATGTACATATCTGAAGAAAGCAGCAGATATACAGGGTGGTCCTCGTAACGGTCGCCACGATTTTTAAGGCACTTACAATAATCTGACATAAAAAAGTCATAAACAGAAATTTATCAGTTTCTAACCGGCAACAAATTGCAATAATAAAAATTGACCAAACATTTTTTTTCCATAAAAAAACAAGGTCACCTTCAATTTTTTAAATGGAACTGCCTACTTTTTATTGTATATTCTTGTAGCTTATCTCGAGAGCTTTTCAAAACACTATAATAAAGTATTTTTTCATTAAGTACTTTTTGAGTTATTTTATATTTTAATCTGACATATTTTGATATAAAAATTAAAATATCTCGTAAAATATTTAGTTTTCGATAATCTTACCGTAAAACTTTTATGTACAGAATAATGAGACAAATCAATTAGTTTAAAAAAAAACGAATAATTGTTTTAAAAAATATATTATAAATAATTACATACTTTTTCTTAAAAACAATTATTTTTATTTTACTAATTGATTTGTCTCATTATTCTGTACATAAAAGTATTACGGTAAGATTATCGAAAACTAAATATTTTACGAGATATTTTATTTTTTATATCAAAATATGTCAGAATAAAATATAAAATAACTCAAAAAGTACTTAATGAAAAAATACTTTATTATAGTGTTTTGAAAAGCTCTCGAGATAAGCTACAAGAATATGCAATAAAAAGTAGGCAGTTCCATTTAAAAAATTGAAGGTGACCTTGCTTTTTTATGGAAAAAAAAATGTTTGGTCAATTTTTATTATTGCAATTTGTTGCCGGTTAGAAACTGATAAATTTCTGTTTATGACTTTTTTATGTCAGATTATTGTAAGTGCCTTAAAAATCGTGGCGACCGTTACGAGGACCACCCTGTATATATATATATATATATATATATATATATATATATATATATATATATATACAGGGTGTCCGGTAAAGATTGTGCCAACGCTCGTGAGCGGATAGAGCACAATAAATTGAACAGAAAAGTCCTGTAACATTTTTTTCTATAACGCTTAATAAAGGAGTTATTATTGAATAAAGTCTGATCAATCAGCGCCGACTTTTAGCCGGATGCACGTCGGTGAGCCGCCCGGCTGGTAGTGTATGCCGCCGTAGTGACAGAGCGTTCACGCACACTACCAGGTGCGCGGCTAAAGGTCGGCGCTGATTGGCAGACTTTACTCAATAATAACTTCTTTATTAAGCGTTATAGAAAAAAATGTTACAGGACTTTTCTGTTCAATTTACTGTGCTCTACCCGTTCACGAGCGTTGGCACAATCTTTACCGGACACCCTGTATAAATTACTATTTTTTTTTTGCGTAATTCGATAGAGGAGCTCAAAAAACGTTAGGAAGGTAAATTACAAGACTGTCGATTAATATTAAACAAAAAATTTATAAAAAAATAGTTAAATTATTATTAATGAAATATTAATATTAATATTAATAAAAACTCACGCTTATGAAATGTGCACAAAGTGATTGCCGCCACTATCGATGCACGCTTGCAATCTATGTTCTAGACTCGAAGATATTCGAGGTGGCAAGAGTTACTGGTCCATCCTGTATAATCATCTTTTGTTAAAAAAAAAAGTGCACTTTTGAAAAAGATAAAAACATCAAAATTCTTTATATTTCTTAAAGAAAAAATAAATAATTTTTTTGAATATTTTGAGCTGCATAAAACAGTTTTTGTAATGTTTAAATGACTAAAAAATGTTAAATATATAGAAATAGCATAAAGATCTTTGAAAAATATTGTCCCGTAAAATTATGTTTCTCGATCTTCATCGATCTCAATATATTTTTCTTTGAAAACATTGATCTGATTGTTATCAATATTTTTAATCTATTCAAAAACGAATAAATAAAAAAAAATAAATATTAATTGTTTAGTTTAAAGAAATTGTAATATTATCAAAAGTTGCGAATAATTAAAAGTTCGCTAAAAAAGTTAACTTTATTCAAACCATAATGAAAATTCAGAAAAAGCTACTTAACAAGCAGGGCAACAAACATCCATCGAAATGTAGCCAAACATATAAGAAAAAAATGAAAAAGAAGTATTCTATTGATTCAATGTTGAGAAGAAGAAACGTGAAGATGGATACTATTTTGCCATACATAATTTCGCAACTGCATTTTCCCCCTTAATACAGAACAAAATGTTTTGTTTAATACTCTTATCTATTAAACAGTTCTGATACACATATAACCGCACGCAGATCCGGCCAAGCGGTGTCGTAATTACTGGCGTGATTTAGGACTCACCCGTTATAGAGTCAAGCACCTTTGATTTACGATGCTGCACGCTGAAATTAATTCGAATACGATATATACGAATAATTACAGTGGCCGTAATGACACATACACCCACACACACACATACATACTCACATATATATAAGTATTTAAATAAATTCACAAACGTCGTTCGAGAAATATCAAGTGATAATTTCGTACTCGATCTAATAAAATATTATACAGTTTAGGCTCTGGTGCAATAAACACGTAATGATATGTCCTATAATCTTATATATTATATTAATCAAAACTTGTAGTTTTTACATATTACTTTTTAAAATAAAAATTAGTTTCTTCTCTATATGATATTAGATATTACTGTAAATTGTGTTATTAGCTTTTCATAAATTGTAATAGTCAACATTATTAAACAATGGCTTTGAAAAATCATTGATAAATTCTAATCAATATAAGTCATAATGTAAACAATAAATTTTTATCATTATTATCAAGAATTAAAATAATTGACTTTAGAAATATTTCTATTTAACTGAATTTCTTTATCCAAAATTAATTTTGTAATTTATAAACAAATAAATAAAAATTACAGAAAGAATATATATGTGTGTATATATATATATATATATATATATATATATATATATATATATATATATATTCATTTACTTAAAATTTACAGCTTAGCTTTTATTATATTAAAACTGAATTTTCTTGTCACCTAAGTATATGCAATTGCATATTATTATTCTTTATTGATAAAAACTTGGAATATAGAGATAACTTTGAGCATTTCATTTAAACAAATCTATTTTATTCATAATTAGACTCACGCAAGTATAATGTTATATTCTTGTCCTTTGTTGAAATGAGATTGTGGTCTTTGTTGTGCTTGCATATACATCTCCATCTGAATTTTTAATCCAAGATTTCTCCTCTGTCATAATCTCCGAAGAAGACCTGCTCATCATCTTCGCAGATCATGATCAAACGCGAATTTTCAATCGCGCAATATATATCAAAATTAATATCAAATCTACGTAGATAGATACGGCAAAACGTTACGCCTCGTTGATCACGAATGCTGGTAAGATTGAGCCGATCGGAATGAGAAGCTTCTTAGACGGGTTCTCCTGCCTCAAGTCGAGTATATATAAACCACCCCCTCAAGATGTGTCCGCGCAAGAAGTAGGATAGGGAAGGACAATCGGGGAGGGGAGTGGACGGTTCGGTAACGAGATTTGCTCGATGTCCACGAACGATTTAAGCTGGGATCACGTACGAACGTTTAACCCTCTTTCTCGTTCTCGTGTGCTACTAAAGGACATTTCCCCCGCCCGCCGCTTCTCGTCACCCTTCCACCCCCCCCCCCTCTTTCCCCCGCGCTCTCTTTTACTCCCTCTCTTCGCGTTTCCCCTTATTTTTTACTATCCTCGCACTCGCCCTCGTATGCGTATATGCCTGCCACCCTATTCTATCGCGCTACGATCAAGATAAAACGGATAGATCGCGCGTGCACCAAGAAAGAAGGCTCGGCGTACCGGCAAAACGCTTTCGACCGCCCGCACGTATGATTTATTCCGGCGCGAAGCACCCACCAGAAATATCAGATACCCCTAATGAATTTCTAGGCCCGCATGTGTACATGTGTGCGTGCACGTGTATGTATATACATGCGTGCAAATATCAAGAAAAAAGAAAATATATAGACACAGTAAAGCATGGCAAACGACCTGACCAAAAAAATATTTTTTTCTCCGGGTGGCTTTGGCAATATATGCATGTAATATATATAATAAATTACATTAATTTTTCACAAAATATTCCCCCAAAAATTTTAATTATATTTATTATTAGATTACTCTACAGTATTATAGCATCAAACCTCCAAAATAGCATCAAACCTCCTCTCAAAAGGAGGAACAACACTTTTATATGATATGAAATAAACTTACAATACTCCCGAAATTCATCAATATTTTGGATAGGTCTTGCAGTATAAATTGAAGTTTTAAGATGACTCCATAGAGATAAAAATTAATAAGGTGATATCTGAACGAGGGGACCAAGAAATACAAGAAATTTTAAATATCTTGAAACTGATATAATTCGTTAATGGTTGGTTTACGAACCCATGTTTATTACACTGTTTTTGTTTGTTTTCATTTCTAGAATATAATGTTAATGTTCGGCTGAATGTTTTTAGGACATCCTATATATCTGTTAATTATTATTTTCATCAATACATTATACTTTCATAATACACACGGAAAAAAAAATTTTCGCTACCATAGCTAATCATGGTTTGCAAAATAAATTTCTAAACTGCAGCAAAACGGTTTGCTGTTGCACCTAATAAATAGATATCACAGCTAAGATGTTTGCTGTTGCACCTAATAAATAGGTGTCACAGCTAAGATGTTCGCTGTCCATATATTACAACTGAAATCTAGTTACCACACGCAGTTTTTAGCTACGGCAGCTAATTTTTTTTCCGTGCATACATACTTTTATAATACATTAATCTGGATAAAAAGTAAATTTTTTATGTGATTTCTTATAATTTCTCTAAAGTTATATGTAATTCACGAAGATATAAGTCTAAATATAAAACTGTCCATTTTCAGAATTACACACTAAAATATTCTTTATTTTGTTTTATATCTTCAGATGTGCACTGATTGTATTTACTCCTTTGTATGTATTACTGTAATAAAAATGTATGAAGTCCTACACAATACGTGCAGCCTTCATTTTAATGACAGATTTCGCGCGATTAACTTGGTATAAATATTTTTATTAGAAATGTTGAAGAGAACTTATCTCTTATTATTGCTTTTTTTAAATTTTTAATATTAAATATTCACATTCAAATAATCTTTAAATAAAAAATTTGTTACAATTTATTTGCAAAATTAAATGAGCAATGAAGTTTATATTTTTCTATATCTTTGAAGTTTAGTTTTTTTAAAGAGACTTGCATTTCCAAAATCGCTTATAATTTGAAAACTATTAACTCTCTCTTTTTTTTATTCTCCTTTTTTAATGTTTTTTTATTGAAGGGAAAATCTATTTCGTGTTTTAAAATTGTATTACCTATATCATATTCTAATGCATATACTTAAAGTTTGGTTTTATACATTTTTATGACGTTTAAAAGCAGTTGATATATAGATTATACAAAAAGAAAAGAAAAAACTAAAACTTTTATCAAAGGACAAAACAAAGGGAAGTTTTAATTATAATTATTTTATTTAAGAAGTAGTTAAGCCACCTTTATATCAACTTATGTCTACAATTTTTATTCTCGGAATAGTGTTTTTATCATTTTTCTTATCATTACAAATCTATAATGTAATCGGTTTTGGGAACTCCAACTTGCTCGAACATATTTATATAAAATTAATCTTTTTGTCACGTAATTACAAAACTACATAAAAAAAATTATTGTAAATATAATATATGTATATAAAATAAATATATAAACTAATTATAAAACAATAATAATTATTATATATTGAACATATATTATATTCAAAATCAATAGCTTTTAATGTTTTATTGATTGATCTTAATGATATATTATTTTTAGTGCAAAAAATACAATATGATAAAAGAAGTATTTCTCATAAGGGTATCAATATAAGTCTAAAATACTGAAATAAGAATCTATAGGCGCAGTGAGAATTCCCAACTCCTATAAGATAAATTACACGTGGCCCGCATGAGATTGAGAACGAAGAATATTCAGCTTAGAATTCGCGAGAAATTAGGCGTGAAATGTAACCATGTGCTTCGAATATTCTTACCACGGACAGAATCCAACCTCTTGTGTCAATCCGTGAACGGGATGATTCGTCGATAAAGTTTAATATTCACAAAGTGTTTCTATTCTTTATCTCTCAGTATACAGGGTGTACAAAAAGTTCCAAAACCCTTAAATATCTTGAAAACTAAACATTTTTGCATATATATATAAATTTTAAATGGAAATTCTTATTTTTTATTGTATATATATATATATATATATATATATGCAATAAAAAATAAGAATTTTCATTTAAAATTTCAAGGTGATCTTTAGGTGATCCTGACAATGTCAAGATGATGGAACGCGTCATTTAAAAAAATGTACAGCTTTTATATTAAACATTTTTTCCAAAAATGCTCATTTGCAATGTATATATACTTGCAATGTGTATATATATATACACACATATACATATATATGTATATACGTGTATATATACAAGGTGAGTCATTTTAATCAATACACGCAAATATCTTGTAAAATAAGCAAGATGGAAAAAAATGTTTTATACAAAAATTGTATGATTCAGAGGGGTACACATGATGAAAATATGAACTTGACTTTGAATGACCTTTTCAAGACCAAGTCAATGTGATCGATGTTTTTTTAAATAGAATTCCCCATTTTTTATTGCATATTCTTATAGCTTATCTCAAGAGCTTTTCAAAACACTATAATAAAGTATTTTTTCATTAAGTACTTTTTGAGTTATTTTATATTTTAATCTGACATATTTTGATATAAAAAATAAAATATCTCGTAAAATATTTAGTTTTCGATAATCTTACCGTAATATTTTATGTACAGAATAATGAGACAAATCAATTAGTGTACTGGATACAACATTCCTGGGTTGGGTTTACAACTTTCCAAGCGAAGCGAGATTTTATATGGGTTTGTATTTTTCCGCGCGAAACGAGGTCCATATCGATAGGTGCTTTCAGGGTAAATATGTATTAAGTGGGCAATCTCACGGATGACATTGACCTTGATATATGTTGTCAAGATCATGACTGAATATTAGGTTAGATTAGGTTAGATTATGTGCGTTCGTAATAATAAATTTAAAAAACAAAACATAGAAAACCACTTTTCCCCCACTTTTTTTAGTAGGAGACCCTCCCACTAAACTCGTGGTGGGGAAATTAGAGGAGGGGGAGCACTAACTCGAATTACCTAAAAGGGTTAACTCTTACCAGAAAAATGATGTTATGACAAATATAATATTATGAAGAAATTATTCAAATACACATTTATTCCACATTATCCAAATTGCCATTGGTTCGAATTATACAGTCCGGGTTGGTCTTATCTTAAATGTACTGCAAAATTGCACATAAAAATAAAAACGAATTATTTAAACACTGCTTAAGTGATAATTTTGGATATCAAAGTACTAATATTAAATAATGTGACAAGAATTTAAGAAGAAGATTTAAATAATCATATATATCAAGAAGGGCAATAAATTCTGCACGTCCATTCAGCCCTCCCAGCACCACCACCCTAACTACTGCTTTCTATAGGCAATGGGGTTGAATCGGTGATATATGTCTTCCCTATAACAGCCAGAATCAAAACACAGATCTCCCACCATGGCAATGTTTGTTCTTCGGACACCAACTTCTGCAGCAGACAGCATCGGTAATATCATTATATTAATTACAAATAAGTTACTGCGTACAATCACGTCAGAGTCATTTGCTAAATTGGACGTAGTTATATAAAATAAAAGTTATATAAAATCACAATTGTTATTTCTACATTTTTTTATTCTATATTTTTTTGTACAATGTATCTGAAAGTATACAGAAAATATTAAATTAGCATCTTATTTACTAAAAAAAATTGCAATTTGATTATTGGAATTAATATAAAAAATACAATTATAGTTTATTATAAATAATAATACAAATCTAATTTAGCTGCAATATAGTAATCAAAACAAAATTTTGTGTTTGTAATGTTCTTTTTTTAAAAAAGGCCTTCTAATAAATCTGATGTTCTTGATAAATGTTTATTGATTGTTTATCGATGTTCATTATTTTGAAGAAAAAGAAGGTTGCACATCAAATATCAAAACGGTAAAAAATTATTATTAATTAATATTATTATAGTATAATTAAAATTATTAAATAATTTTATTACTTAATACTTATATAATTATTAAAATAAATTAATAAAGGCTCTTATGAATATATCATACGAAAGACATAAAAGGCAATCAAGAGCCAGCGCGGTAATTTGTACGCATATGTTTTATTACAATCAAATTACATTGATATTTTAACTAAGTAATAGACACAATCACAAAACGCGTACGTTTCAGTCCTTTCTTTGGACCATCTTCAGTACAATTATAAAGTATATGGAATATATTATATCATATAATTATTAAATAATTTTGTAAAAAGTTTAAAAAATAAATAAAAAAGTAACTATCTTATATAAGAATGGTGTAAATATTTGTCGCATTAATATGTTAACATGTATTTTTGTGCATAGATATTATTAAACGAATAAATATATATTACATTAATAATAAATCTTTTATTCATTTGTATAAATTTGTATCATAAGAGATACATTTGTATATTTAAATACTTAACTTAAATATACATAAACAATACACCATAACAAGCGTTTATTAGCATAAACACTTACATATAATTTGGAATCAATATAAATACAAGTTTTAATCATAAATTATTAACATTTTTACTATAGATGTAGCTGAATAGTAATGTGATTACTTGAAATTTTTACTTTAGCTATAGCTGTGAATAATATTGTGATCATTTGAATGAAATTTTTTATTATAGAAAACAATATCTATGTATGTGTGTGTGATAGATAAAAATAAATGTTTATTTAAATAAAGAAGTATCTTTTACTCGTAAAGACAATTTTATTTCTCACATATTTGTTATTATTTATTTCTGTTTATTCTTATTATGTAATCATGACTACATGTTCCAAATTTATATATATCGCAATCCAGTCTAATGCTTATTTAAGTATATCAATGTCAATCTTAAATTAACTAATGCTTAAACTTATTTAATTTTTAGAAAAACAAAAATATTTTACTTATTATTAATCAAATATTTATCTAAAATTTAGGTTCGCAGGGATTTGAGAAAATATACATGCTTATAAGAAAAATTTTAATAGAAAATAAGAGATTTTTTATTTCTTATTTTTAAAACAAGATTTAATTTCTATAATATGAGAATAATTTAAATTTGTCTTAAATCGATTACAGAATGTAACGAAATGTAGGAATAATTAATTGATTTTGAATTATTTTGGCTTTGTATAATTCATAACTAATATCAATTTTTTAAATAAAAATGTTATCTTTAGATTAGAATTTTGTCGTGAAATTATAAAATTAATAAAACAATTTTGAAATGTGTTTAGAAAATATAAAATTTTCTATCCAAATTATTATCCGTATTTTTAATCATTTATACGCGGAAAAAAAAATTAGCTGCCGTAGCTAAAAACTGCGCTTGGTAACTAGATTTCAGTCGTAATATATGGACAGCGAACATCTTAGCTGTGACATCTATTTATTAGGTGCAACAGCGAACATCTTAGCTGTGATACTTATTTATTAGTTGCAACAGCAAACCGTTTTGCTACAGTTTAGAAATTTATTTTGCAAACCATGATTAGCTATGGTAGCGAAAATTTTTTTTTCCGTGTGTATATTGTAGATAGTACTAAATAGATAAATTTAAAAAAAAGAAAAGTTAAAATCTAAGTTTCTTATATATATGTAAATTAAATAAAATATAGAATATGTATACTACATATTACATATCACACTTGAAATTTCAACATTCTTTTGAAGAACTCAAAAATATATAAATGCTGCCATAATCATATATAGCTAGCACATATGAGTAAATGTTACAAGTGAAATATTTTTATTTTTCTTCAAATTAGGCAAATTTTATGCTGTACAGCGCGATGTATACAATCCCTGACAAATCACAAA
Organism: Formica selysi; assembly: GCA_009859135.1. Taxonomy (NCBI): domain Eukaryota; kingdom Metazoa; phylum Arthropoda; class Insecta; order Hymenoptera; family Formicidae; genus Formica; species Formica selysi. The sequence continues at coordinate 873,773 of WHNR01000028.1, read as the reverse complement.
AAACTTTAATGTGCGCGACATTATGCTCGTGAAGCACTTGAGGAAAGGCGTTAAAGCGGTGCAGTACCCGCCCGGCCGTACCGAACATTATTATAATTTCAGTACGGGGTGCGACGTGCTGTATCTGGGCAAGGGTTGCGGGTCCTGGCGCAGAGGAGATTACGGCGATGGCCGGACACTGGCCACTTGACTGGTATTATAGATGTAATATCGTAAACAACGTCCCTCTCAGCTCTCTCTCTGCGCGCGAGACTGCGTTTATGTCCGCACGGAGTCATGGTACCTCGCTCTGCTGGATCGGCCAACGGGTGCTCGGCAGCACCCTTTGCCTGGACCCTCTACAAGCGTAACCAGTGTTTACTGTTGAATATTCATTCTTCAGTTCGTGTTCGCTGCTGCCGCACGAGCGGAGAACACGAGGTGTCCACATATTATCCGATCTTATACCGGGGCTGACCATACACTTACCGTAATCTCTCGCCTTGTTTTATATTGCAAATTATCCAGCCATACGCGATAATGCGCGCATGAACGGCTTGTGCACCTTATGTCATAGATAAGCTTGCACTTTGCGATGGATCAGTGATGTGAATGTAATAAAACAGATATAAATAAGATTTACTTGACATTTAGATGCATGAATGTTTATAGCTATCCCTTCAAGAAACGCTTTTTTTTTTAGAACTAGTACATACATATTAGGATTGGCTTTTCGTGTATTTATACTTTCTTCCTAAAAGAGTACTATACTTTCTATGGTTTATATATTATATGTATATATTATATATATATCTGATTGGTCTAACATTGTGTGCTATTTCATATTTAGAAACCGTTTTGTCAGGTCTGTGAAGTTGGCATCCCAAAATGCGAATTTTGATTAAAATCATGCGGTGTTCGATCGTCCACTGTAAAATTATAAACAAACAAAAATTGAGCAAATTTTGTCATAAACATTACGAAGTACGAGTTTTTTTAAATGTGTACATGATATTCAATTATCCATAATTTGATCACATTATTGCTTAATATTTAATTAAATTCGTGCATTTCTTCAAAAAATAAAAGAAGCATTTTTTTTCTAAATTGCATTTTTATTAATATCAGATTGCGAAATATATTAAAACGATGTATATGAATATAAATATGGAATAAGATATCTCAGAAAATATTGAAAATAAAATATTAAAATCTGGATTTCGCAAATGAAAATCTAGAAAACAACAGCTATTGGCATAGGATTAATTACCATACATATACAGAGCGGCCCGAAATTCAAAAAATGTTATTTCAAAATATTATTTCAAAATATTATTTAAATATTATATTTAAAGTTTTCAGAAAATTAAGTAAAAAATTATTTGCAATTTTTTATTCCAAACCGTAGTTTTTGAGATGTGAAGGTTTATAACTGGCCAAGCACAGACTATGTATAATCAATCATCTGCTCGTTAGTCGCGTGTAGTATGCTAGTAGAAGAAAATAGGTTAAAATCTTTTTGGATTTGTCTTCCTACAAAAAATCAGAGAGTAAAAAAATTTTGCTGACCGTTAATAATCTTTAGTGAATCTTGAACTATAATAAAATGAGACTAGTTGCTAAAAAAAAATATTTGGTTACCAAGGATAACAAGATTTTTTGGAGAAGTCAAAATACCCGGTTTCGCCCTACCGGTAGGGTCCATTTAAAAACATGTAAAACATCAATTACAAAATCTAGATTTATTTTAATCAAAATACAAAATACAAAAATGTATTCTATTGATAAAAATCACAAATAAAAATATCTCTTGTTCTACATTGCTGCAGGACTACCTTATTTAATTTTTTAACTTTAGAGGTCTCAAAAAGCTTTTTTTTAGTGGTTTCTTTTTCTGGAGTGGTAGTTTTCGTTTTCAACTGCATTTTGTAGGGAAACAAAATCAGGATAACTGTTTTTCCTCTTTTCATTACATGAAATGTGTAGGTACTCGGTTTTGTTCCAATCTAAGAAAAATAACAAACACGGCGATTGTATATTCCGGTGTACAAAGTGACGATCAAAATTAATGCAATATACTCTTTAATATGTACAGAATGCAATGCTGCATTTATTGAAGCAGATGCTCTGTGTAGAAAAAGTCCATAATGACTCGATTGTTGCCTCGATATTGATCTTTTTGGCCCGAAAATTTTGAACTTCTTTCAACAAAGAAATATCGTGTGCACGTGGGCACGGTTCATCTTAAAATAATGTTGGTCTCAATCTACAACTAATAACACGGGTTAGCCAAAGATAATAGCACTTATCACGAAGAAATGGAGGTACCCGGTTTGACTCGCCTATCCGGTTTTACCCTACTTTCCTCTATTAGTGACGCACGTATGATTTACAAACAAACAACTGTTTAAATGTATCCTGTGATTGAATAGCTTTAAACTTTTATATCTTAAAAACTACTACTTGGAATAAAAAATAGCAAATAATTTTTTTCGAAAATTTTCTGCTACAGTATTTTATTACGCGAATTTTAGAACACCCTATGTATACAGGTACTCTATGTATACCGGATATGTAATTACAGGTATCCGGTAATTGCGTATCATGTCTCATGTGAGTAAAGCGGGTTACCAAATATACAATATAATATTCCGATAAACCGAATAGGAAAGTCCTCTATTGTTTGCGATTTTTGCAATAATTAATGAGAAATTAATCTTGAAAATCGACCAATCCGCGTAAGTATAAGCGAGAAGAGACATTTCACTTTTACGAGGTTGCTAGGCGTAATACATAATTAAATACATAATTATTAATCCCAATGCTTCGTCGCGCGGATTGACCAATTTTTTAAAATTAATTTCTCTGTAATTTAATTATCGCTTAAATCGCGAAAATAGAGAATTTTTCTACTTCGTTTAATCTACTCTTCCTGCACACAATTGTTTATTACCGGACATCCGAATTTTTGTTTAAAGATGTTTTCTCGCATTTTCTTCGTATTATTAAGATACTATAAAATAAAAACCTATTAAAAACCTACTAAATTTGATATCAATTAATTACTTCGCTGATCACAAAATATCATATATTTCGAGATATTATAGAAAGTTCGAGATATTATATAAATGTTTATAAACATACGATCTTTTAAACATAAACAAAAACATACAGATAAAAAAGAATAAGAAATCCGTTAATAGAAACAAATGCTACTTTACAAACTTGTTGTTATCAAATAGCTTCTCTCTAAATTAACAATTTTTAAGTATAACTTTCTAATAGTTTTGTGTAGAAAACAAAAACTGCGTCGATTAGTACATTCAATAGTAAGGGGTTCCGTTAAAAAAGAAGTGCAATTTAACTTTGCAACTGCATCCATGCACAAAAATGCATAAAATAACACAGAAATATAGAGCGTTTAAAGCCATTTAATTTTGCCTTACAATATTTCTTTGTATCTCCGTTCATTTTAAAGATACAGCTCCGTCTAGTTGCGTGGGACATCTTGTATACATATAAATACATTTATATACAGGGTGTTTCAAGATCCGCGGGACAAACCTTAGAGATTGGTAGGTTTCGTCAAAAAAATTAATTTTTTTTTTAAGAAATCCGTGTCTTTCGACGCGTCCTTAATTAAAGAACTACGCATCCCTGTTCGAATCGCCTGTGAGGTAAGCAACCAGTTAAACGTCACGCAACAACATTGTGCGACATGGACAATACTAGTCCGTCTTTTAAATAAAATTAAAAAAAAAAATCAAAGGATTGTAATTAATGTAATACAAATTAAAATATCTTATTTATCATAATATATTCTCTCTCTCCCACTCCTCCCCCCTCTTCCACTCTCTTTCACCCTCTCCCCTCTTCTCTCTTTCCCTTTTAGAATAAAGTTATGCTAACTATAAATCATATTAAAATAAAAAAAAATAACGTTCTAAGTATAATTTAAAATAATTTCACTAGTTTCAGCAATAATCGTATAGAAAATTTATGTATATATTAATATTCTATATTAAATTCAAACTGAATCAAAATTTGCATATCACAAAAAAAAAATTTTTTTTAATAATTATTTTATTTTATGTTTATTTCCCAGGAAATCTTTAACATGGATTTTAACTTGTAAACAATTTTTAAATTCTTAATGTAAAAATATTTGTATATGAAAGTAAAAGACAGCTACTTGTAATATTAAATATTATACAGGGTGTCCGACAAGTAAGTGACCAAACGAAAGGTAGAGGTAGATTGGATCAAACTGAGTCAAAAAGTCCTGAACCATTTTCTTTTATAACGTTTAATAAAGGAATTATTATTGAGTAAAGTCTGGCCAATCAGCGCCAACCTTTAGCCGGGCGCACGTCGGTGAGTCGCGCGCCGTGAAGTGTGCGCCGCCGCAACTACCAGGCGCGCGGCTCAGCGACGTGCGCCTGGCTAAAGGTCAACGCTGATTGGCCTGATTTTACTCAATAATAACTCCTTTATTAAGCATTATAAAAAAAAAGATTCAGGATTTTTCGATTCAGTTTGACCCAATCTACCTCCATCTTTCGTTCGGTCACTTACTTGTCGGACACCCTGTATATAAATACCTATTTATATAAATATTTATACAATTATACAAAAATAAAATAAAGTAAAATATTACAATTAATTTTTTCTTGGTTAATGCGCAACTTTTGAAATTCATATACGAATCACCATATATTATATACAATATATTATAGATTCGCTATATACTGATTTAAAAAAAATCAAAGTTTCGATAAAACTATTATGTACAATATCGAATGCACTTTGGAAATTTTCCGCTATTTTTTTTATATTTACCACGAAAATTCGGTGCCATATCACATTGTGAAAACAATAAAATAAATTTATCTGCTAAAGTATCTCCAGCTGCGAGTTACGATTAAAAGATCGACACCAGGGATCCGCCCAGGCCATGTCCCGAATTCTCAGTTCTTGGCAAGGCTCAGTTCTTGGCCCGTAAGGTATTACGGGAACTCTAGAAAGATCTGGCGGATCTAGCCATACTCAAGAGAACTAACCACTAGGATACGCCTCAATACCGAGCAAAATGCGATCCCTCGAAAATTTCTTCTTCGAATTTATGCTTATCGTAAACATCGCCACAAACGTAAACTAATCGGGAATAAAATGTTTTCCTTGTATTATGTGACCCTGAATAGAATAAGATAAGTAGATTTCATGTAGATATTGCATAATTAATGAATAGATTATTAGCTTTGTAGCAATAATTTACAGTCTCACTATTCGACACTAATTCTGTTTTAAATCGTAAAAAGAGTAAAATCTTTTGATATAATAGAATAATTACAAGAGAGTGTTTCAAAAACTCATATTGCATGTGTATGAATAAAGAGTCAAAATTTCGTAGCTTGTAAATACTATAAATTTTCGCTAATATTTTTGCTATATAAGTATCATCAAATGTTATCTATTAGCATGTGCTCCAATTATATAGTTCGATAAGCGAAAGAAGGGAGGTATATGGAAAAAAGGACAGAGTGATATATAGCAGCTATATATACGTAGGGGCTTGCATGCGCTGGGAAACTTTATGGGGGCCCCTGAGTATATTTCCTGATTGAGCGAACTAATCCACGCAAAGGAGGTTTTATCGTCGAGGTATACGCAATCGAGGGGTCTCGTCTGCGCGGATGTCACATCAAGTGAGAACGTTCGATTAAGACGGAGCAATATCCATGTCGATGGAACGCATTTCTTTCAAGATCTATTCGAGAATATCGACACATGATATTAATTTACTTATGCGGATATCAATGTTTATTTCTAGAAACAAAACGAAATTACAATACATTTTTTCAGACATAAATCAAATGTATATACAGAGTGATTCAGAACGAGTGTATAACAAAGTTTGACAGATTGTTTAGAAAATCATTCTGATTGCGAGTAAAAAATGTCCATATGAGCTTAAATACTATTCTCAATACTACAAAATTTTGTCTAACCTAACCTAACCTAACCTAAACAACATTTTTGGGGTCACACTAGCGCAAGCTTCGTAGAAAGAATTAATAAGTGTTTAGATGAAAATGGACAATAGTTGGTTAACATTTAATAAAGTAAAAAAAATAGAAAAACTATGGTTTTCCATTTAATTTATGGTTTTATCATTAGTTTGAATGCACTCAGCTTTCTTTACATTAATTGATTTGTCTCATTATTCTGTACATAAAAGTATTACGGTAAGATTATCGAAAACTAAATATTTTACGAGATATTTTATTTTTTATATCAAGATATGTCAGATTAAAATATAAAATAACTCAAAAAGTACTTAATAAAAAAATACTTTATTATAGTGTTTTGGAAAGCTCTCGGGATAAGCTATAAGAATATGCAATAAAAAATGGGGAATTCTATTTAAAAAAACATCGATCACATTGACTTGGTCTTGAAAAGGTCATTCAAAGTCAAGTTCATATTTTCATCATGTGTGCCCCTCGAAACCATGCAACTTTTGTCTGAAACATTTTTTGATATCTCACTTCGTTTCCGAAAAATATGCCCGCGTCACTATAAATGCCGCACCCTATATATATATATATATATATATACAGGGTGTCCCCAATTTAAATGTCAAAACTTTAGGAGCGTGTAGGGGACCGATAAACTAAGACAAAAAGTCCTTTAGAGATTTCCTCGTTTTTGCTTCGTTTTGAAGAAAATCGCAAAAAATGAAACAAATAATTTTCACCAAAAAACTTAAAACAACACTAAAATTATTATATTTATCAAAAAGTATTATAAAATAAAAATTGTAGTACATGGAATTAAGAAAAGAGAGTGAGTTTAAATCCTCCTGAGGTAAAATTAGATCAAAAAAAAAATTTCGCGTTGTCGCGTATTTATCTACAATCCTCTAATTTTACCTTAGGATGATTTTAACTCACTCTCTTTTCTTAATTCCATGTTCTACAATTTTTATTTTATAATACTTTTTGATAAATCTAACAATTTTAGTGTTGTTTTAAGTTTTTTGGTGAAAATTATTTGTTTCATTTTTTGCAATTTTCTTCAAAACGTAGCAAAAACGAGCAAATCTCTAAAGGACTTTTTGTCTTAGTTTATCGGTCCCCTACACGCTTCTAAAATTTTGACATTTAAATTGGGAACACCCTGTATATAGGCCAATATATATAGATAGGCCAATTCGCGGTAATACTCGCGCGAAATGGCCTATCTTTTTTAAATTATTTCTCAATAATTATTACGAAAATCGCAAAATGGTACAGGATTTTTCTTTTCAGTTTGACCCAATCTACCTTCACCTTTTGTTTGGTCACTTACTTGTCGGACACTATATATATATGTATATATAAAGGTGTATCATTTTAAGTAATGCAGCTGAATATCTTTTAAAGTAAAAGAGATTGGGAAAAATGTTTCAGACAAAAGTTGCATGATTTCGAGGGGGCCACATGATAAAAATATGGACTTGACCTTGAGCGACCTTTTCAAGGTGAGGTCAATGTGATCGATGTTTTCTTAAGTTAACCCCGCATTTTTTATTGCATATTCTTGTAGCTTATCTCGAGAGCTTTTCAAAACATTATAATAAAGTATTTTTTCATTAAGTACTTTTTGAGTTATTTTATATCTTAGTCTGACATATTTTGATATCAAAAATAAAATATCTCATAAAATATTTAGTTTTCGATAATCTTAACGTAATATTTTATGTACAGAATAATGAGACAAATCAATTAGGGGGAAAAAAAATAAATAATGGGTAAATATAGCGAATAGAGGACCCAGCCCCAATGACCTTGACCTTGATATATGTTGCCAAAGACATAATTCTGAGTAACTTTTTCTTCTAATTTAATCGTCGCTTATTGCTTATTAAAAAATTATTAACAAAAAAAGTTTGAAATATACCAAAGTACATGCACGGACAGGAAGCACGTGCGCGCGCGCGCGCACACACACACACACACACACACAGGGTGGTAGGCAGGGTGGTCCTCGCTTTACAACTTACAAAGTACATGCTACATCGTAAAGGGAGGTCCACCCTGCCTACCGGCGGGGTGGATGCGGAAGGGGGGCCTTCGGCCCCCCTTGCACCCGTCCTTGTGTGTGTGTGTGTGCGTGCTTCCTGTCCGTGCATGTACTTCGGTATATTTCAAACTCTTTTTGTTAATAACTTTTTAATAAGCAACGAGCGACGATTAAATTAGAAGAAAAAGTTACTCAGAATTATGTCCTTGACAACATATATCAAGGTCAAGGTCATTGGGGCTGGGTCCTCTTTTCGCTATATTTACCCTTATATTTTATTTTTGAACACCCTATATATGTAAAAACTTGTGTTTATTTCAGTTTACATGTGTAGTATACGTAGGACTATTTCTGTAAACTAACTTAAATATCCAGTTTTTCATTGTCAGACTATGTACAAATCTTGATTTTTACAAATTTTTGTTTGTTAATAACTTTTTAATAAGCAACGAGCGACGATTAAATTAGAAGAAAAAGTTACTCAGAATTATCTCCTTGATAACATATGTCAAGGTCAAGGTCATTGAGGCTGGGTCCACTATTCGCTATATTTACCAATAATTGTTTTAAAAAATACATTGTAAATAATTACATACTTTTTCTTAAAAACAATTTTTTTTTTATACTAATTGATTTGTCCCATTATTCTGTACATAAAGGTATTACGGTAAGATTATCGAAAACTAAATATTTTACGAGATATTTTATTTTTTATATCAAAATATGTCAGATTAAAATATAAAATTACTCAAAAAGTACTTAATGAAAAAATACTTTTTTTATAGTGTTTTGAAAAGCTCTCGAGATAAGCTACAAGAATATGCAATAAAAAATGGGGGTTCCATTTAAGAAAACATCGATCACATTGACTTGGCCTTGAAAAGATCATTCAAGGTCAAGTCCATATTTTCATCATGTGTCCCCCTATGAGTCATACAACTTTTGTCTAAAACATTTTTGTCTTAAACTTATAGATTTTAAGATATTACAGTGGATATATATATATATATATATATATATATATATATATATATATATATATAATATTGTATTTATATTCTATATCATATAAATAATTGGCATAGTTAAACAATTAAAAAAATAATTAAGTTTAAATAAATAATTTATCTGATAATAATTTTTAAAATTATCAAGATTTAATTATATGTAGAAAAGCGCATTTCTGACGTTTAATGTATACATGGAGTTATTAGTGCTTCAACATATGAATTTACGCACATATCATTTACGTATATCTTTATGCCAAAGCCACTTGCAATTTTGTAGTTCTGAGTTATTGCAAGTTACGTGAAAATTTAATTTGTTCCGAAGAATCATATTCTTGTTTTATTCTTGTAAATACTTTCGTGAATTGATATCTCAAGTTTGACGCGATGTACTGTTCTATCGCATTCGCGTCTCTGGCATAGAATCTTTGTCCAAAATTGGATAAGAAAATGACATTTGAAAAATTGCACATTTGTGGTTTTGGCATAAGAGAGACAATATAAACTTTATGCATTAAAATGCTAATATTCCTGTGTGTACATCACATTTGTCAAACTGTTCAGTAAAAAAACTTAAATTAATCTCCTCTCTTTCTCTCTATATTTATTGGGAAACTGTGATTTTAAAAATTAATTCATTGGCAATATAACAGCAATAGTTAACTTTACACTTTCAATTTATTGATACCATGCTTAGAAGACACAATATCCTCTATATATACATATTTTCAATATGTCGAATATTAAATCGAATATTAAATTCACGATATTATTACAGCTATTACATGGAAAGACCACGTAAGAGAAGGGTCATGCCCTGTGCGTTTCGTGAAACGGATTTTTTTCAGATATACGATTCGGAGATTCGGTTTCGAGCTATTTTAAAGTCTGTGGACTCAATGTGCCGCGAAATGCGTTACCCCTTCTCTGCCTTCATCATAATACAGATGCCATATAGATGGGTACAAATCCCCGGGGAAACTCTTCATATCTATAACCGTCTTTCTTTTTAAACTACTTATTTGAAACTGCCCCTGCGATGTACATCGTGTCCTGGGGTAGTTTTAAACAATTCGCTGCTCAACTCTTGCCACGCGATTGAGTATATTGCCATTCAATATATTACTATTCAAGGATATGATTACGATATGAAAGATTCTTTTTATTTCATTTAAGCTAGGAATTTTTGCATAAATAAATCTTTTTATTATTTACGAGCAATATGATGCTGCATTAAATTCAAAATTAAGCAATATTATATTACCAACAACCTCAACGAAAATTTTTGGAGAAACTGTAATTACAATCAGTATTTTATATATTTAGTGAGAGAGAGAATCCGTTTGTTTTATATATCTTTCTAAATTTTTGTAGCAAATTGTTCTGTATCTTTTTATTCGCGTTGAACATAATTTTTTCTATCTTATTTTATCTATATTCTTCAATTCGGTACAAAATTCATTTGCTTCATATCCACTAAAATTAAATGTTTTATTAGTAAACATCGTTACATTAATATTATATGTATAAGTACATTAGAACTGAATATATTATAAATAATATTGCATAAATATTAATGGTAAGCTACCCAGGTAGCAAGATATTGTCATTATAACGTCATTTTTTAATCACTGGTTACATCTTTAAAACAACGTGAAAGTGATGTTAAAATGTCCTAAGTCACAGACCATTGACGTCATATCTATGACGACAAAATGACGACGATTTCTTGAATATAAGATGAAGTCGTTAATTAATCCACTCATAAGAAAAGCATGTTAAGTCGATGCTCGACTATATCAAAATAGAAAATCTTGGAACGTATTGCAGTTTCTTTTTCGTGACACTGATTGATTTTCTCGTTGATCACTATACTTGCTTCGTAGTATGAACGGCTGTCACACATCGTGAAGATTATTTTGACAGTTCGAATTTTATTGTGCACAATAAAATATTGTTTTAATGTGCATTTTATTTCTACAAAAATAATAACATTTAGAAAATAATAACACATACTGTATATATATACAGTATGTATCATTATTTTCTATATATATACGTCATTTTGTATAAAATATTAATATAACGATGTTTATACTAGTAAAACAGATTTAATTTTAGTGGATATGAAGCAAATGAATTTTGTATCGAATTAAAGAATATAGACAAAATAAGACAGAAAAAATTATGTTCTACGCAAATAAAAAGATACAGAATAATTATATATAGGATGGCCCACGTAAAGTGTTACAAGCTAATAATTCTAAAAATATTTGTCAAATCAAAAAATTGTTTATGAGAAAGTTTCATGTTTTCGAGGGGCCTTTCTAACTACGTAAACATAAAATTGCCCCCGCTCCTCCTCTAAACGGGGCGGGGGTAACTTTAAAATTTTAAACGGAACCCCCCATTTTTTATTGCACACTCTTGTAGCTTATCTCGAGAGCTTTTCAAAACACTGTAATAAAGTATTTTTTTATTAAGTACTTTTTGAGTTATTTTATATTTTAATCTGACATATTTTGATATAAAAAATAAAATATCTCGTAAAATATTTAGTTTTCGATGATCTTACCGTAATACTTTTATGTACAGAATAATGAGACAAATCAATTAGTGTAAAAAAAACAAATAATTCTTTTAAAAAATACATTGTAAATAATTACATACTTTTTCTTAAAAATAATTATTTTTTTCACACTAGTTGATTTGTCTCATTATTCTGTACATAAAAGTATTACGGTAAAATTATCAAAAACTAAATATTTTACGAGATATTTTATTTTTTATATCAAAATATGTCAGATTAAGATATAAAATAACTCAAAAAGTACTTAATGAGAAAATACTTTATTATAATGTTATGAAAAGCTCTCGAGATAAGCTATAAGAGCGTGCAATAAAAAATGGGGGGTTCCATTTAAAATTTTAAAGTTACCCCCCGCCCCCTTTAGAGGGGGAGCGGGGGCAATTTTATGTTTACGTAGTTAGAAAGGCCCCTCGAAAACATAAAACTTTCTCATAAACAATTTTTTGATTTGACAAATATTTTTAGAATTATTAGCTTGTAACACTTTACGTAGGCCACCCTGTATCTATATATTGTATTGTATATATAGAGTGTCCTAGACCACCCGTACACCCCTTTTCTTTCAAAAACTAAGCATTTTAGAAAAAACCGTTTTGAACAAAAATTGTATGGTTTTGAGGGGAACATAAGATGGTGTCATTGGTTTGACCTTGGATGGCATCGTTAAGTTCAAGTCAAGGACACCTTTAATTTCTTAAATGGAATCCCCTATTTTTTATTGCATATTCTTATAGCTTATCCCGAGAGCTTTCCAAAACACTATAATAGAGTATTTTTTTATTAAGTACTTTTTGAGTAATTTTATATTTTAATCTGACATATTTTGATATAAAAAATAAAATATCTCGTAAAATATTTAGTTTTCGATAATCTTACCCTAACACTTTTATGTACAAAATAATGAGACAAATCAATTAGTAAAAACAAAAATAATTGTTTTTAAGAAAAAGTATGTAATTATTTACAATGTATTTTTTAAAACAATTATTTGTTTTTTTCTTTACACTAATTGATGTTTCTCATTATTCTGTACATAAAAGTATTACGGTAAGATTATCGAAAACTAAATATTTTACGAGATATTTTATTTTTTATATCAAAATATGTCAGATTAAAATATATAATAACTGAAAAAGTACTTAATAAAAAAATACTTTATTATAGTGTTTTGGAAAGCTCTCGGGATAAGCTATAAGAATATGCAATAAAAAATAGGGGATTCCATTAAAGAAATTAAAGATGTCCTTGACTTGACCTTAACGATGCCATCCAAGGTCAAACCAATGACACCATCTTATGTTCCCCTCAAAACCATACAATTTTTGTTCAAAACGTTTTTCTCTAAAATGCTTAGTTTTTGAAAGAAAAGGGGTGTACGGATGGTCTAGGACATCCTGTATATATATATATATATATATATATATATATATATATATATATATATATATATATATATACAGGGTGCTCTAAAAAAGTACAGCCAAAATTTAGGGAGATATTCCTCACACCTAAAGGATGAAAAAATGTTATATGAACATGGGTGCAGAAACGTTTTTTTCAGAAGTTAGAGCTTTTTTTCTGAGTATGGGACGTTACGGCTAAATGAGGTAGTGACCTTATCTGCCAGGCAGAAATCAGAAAAATATTGACCTTTAATGTTATAGTTATTTGTTTACATCTAGACAATAGTAGTGGCTGAATAACAATATGCGCATCCCTTGAAATCGGCATAACATTGTGATCACATTTCAGTTCAATTCTGTAGATCGTGCGTGAAACAAGGTTTATTGTAATTGTACAAATTTATCACAGCCATGGCTATGTACACAAATGCGGTAAACGATTGTCGTCCACAATGTTTAATCCTAAATTGTTTATTGGGTAAGTAATACAGTCAACAGTATTTTCAACATAACTCCTGAAAAAAAGCGTTTCCGCACCTATGTTCATATAACATTTTTTCATCCTTTCGGTGTGAGGAATATCTCCCTAAATTTTGGCCGTATCTTTTTAGAGTACCCTGTATATATACAGGGTGTGTCACAATCTCCGTATAATACTTTAATAGTGTATTCTAGAGATAAAATAGAGTCAAAAATTCGAATACAAAAATTTTGAGGCTGCAATAGTTTTTTGACACCCTGTATATATACAAGGTGTTCTAAAACTACCGTATTTCCTCTTAATGGCAGATTCCTTCGAACATTTCAAGACGAAAATCCCAATACAAAAATGTCGAGACTATAATAGTTTTTAAACGGGAAGCGATTATATTTTACGAATGACAGGGCTAAAATTTCGCGCACTCAGGCACGGCAAAATAATAAATGAAAAAGATTTTTTTTTTATTAGAAGCTAGCAAGCTAGCGGACAATTGAACCAGTCAATGAAAATAAAGACTGTTTTACAATATATTTTTCATATAAGGGGAGTTACTAGTAAGTTTTTTGTGACCTTTCATTAAAGTCACAAAAAGTTATTTAAGAAAGAGTCCCTCGGCTCAGGTGGACTTGAAAAGGGGTAAGCTTATTGCTCGTTTGCACTTTGGCTCATTAAATCAGTAGGTTTTACCCTCTTTAGACGTCTGAACCTAAACTCCTCAGGATGAAGGAGGAGTGCAGCCAATCGATTGGTATGGTTGGCAAGACGTAGATTATGTCTATTAGCTGCTAACTTTTTTTCTTCTACAATAGTGCTTATACGTAGATCATGATGAATATCCAGGTTCCGACAGTACTACGGCGCCTCGATTATATCTCTGAGCACCTTATTTTGAAAAGTTTGAATAATTTTTACATTTGAGTCTGCACTGCATCCCCAAAGCTGGATGCCATAAGTCCACACCGGCTTAAGGATTAGTTTGTAGAGTAGAAGTTTATTGTGCACTGATAAATTAGAGTTCCTTCCGATCATCCACTCCATTTTAGAGCGCAGTTTACACAGCTGATTCCATTTGATTTTAATGTGCGCTTTCCAGCGCAGCTTAGCATCAAGGGTCATACCTAGATATTTTGCAGTATTAGAGTATGGAACTACTTGTAGATTGATAGTAATCGGTAGGGGAACCTCCTTTTTCAAGGTAAAATTTATGTGTTGGGATTTGTTTTCGTTTAATTTTATTCTCCATCTAAAGGTCCAATCCACAATCCGATTTGTGGTACCCTGTAGTTTTTTGGTTGCTATGTCTGAGTTTGTAACGTCTGCCTAGCTGGACCCCCCACATTGCACAAATTCAATAAAAAAATTATATAATTATGCGCTCACCAAATCCACAAAAAAAAATTTTGCGCTCTTTTAGTTTAGCAAAAAAAAATTTTTTTTTGGGGGGAGGCTGAGTGGACAGTCAGCGAGCCCCCCCCACCCATTAATAACAACTAATTTCGAAAAACAAATACGCAGGATTTATGCGCTAATTATGCGCTATAATCTCCTGATAATTTTGATTTTTGCGCTGCAACCCTTAAGGGACTTCTCTCTTGAAGCAAAGGGCGAGATTCTCATATAACTCGATTAAAATTGCAAAAATAGGAAAATTAACCATACACGATTACTACTCGGTTTATGCGCTATCATATCGAGATAATTTTGATTTTTGCGCTGCAACCCTTAAGGGACTTCCCTCTTGCAGCCAAATGCGAGATCCTTATATAACTCGTTTAAAATCGCGAAAATGGGTAAATTAACTATACACGATAAGTCTTCGATTTATGTGCTATTATATCGATATGATTTTGATTTTTGCGCTGCAACCCTTAAGGGACTTCCCTCTTGATGCGAAGGGCGAGATCCTTATACAACTCGTTTAAAATTGCGAAAATGGGTAAATTAACTATACACGATAAGTCTTCGATTTATGCGCTATCATATCAATATGATTTTGATTTTTGCGCTGCAACCCTTAAGGGACTTCCCTCTTGAAGCAAAAGGCGAGATCCTTATATAACTCGTTTAAAATCGCGAAAGTGGCTAAATTAACTATACACGATAAGTCTTCTATTTATGCGCTGCCCTGTCAAATAAAATAATTTGATATCTTTGGTTTAGTATAAGGATCTCGCCATTCGCATCAAGAGGGGAGTCCCTTAAGGGCGCAAAAATCAAAATCATATCGATATGATAGCACATAAATCGAAGACTTATCGTGTATAGTTAATTTACCCATTTTTGCGATTTTAAACGAGTTATATAAGGATCTCACCTTTGGCTTCAAGAGGGAAGTTCCTTAAAGGTTGCAGCGCAAAAATCAAAATCATATTGATATGATAGCGCATAAATCGAAAACTTATCGTGTATAGTTAATTTACACATTTTCGCAATTTTAGACGAGTTGTATAAGGATCTCGCCCTTCGCATCAGGAGGGAAATCCCTTAAGGGTTGCAGCGCAAAAATCAAAATCATATCGATATAATAGCGCATAAATCGAAGACTTATCATGTATAGTTAATTTACCCATTTTCGCGATTTTAAACGAGTTATATAAGGATCTCGCATTTGGCTTCAAGAGGAAAGTCCCTTAAGGGTTGCAGCGCAAAAATCAAAATCATATTGATATGATAGCGCATAAATCGAAAACTTATCGTGTATACTTAATTTACACATTTTCGCGATTTTAGACGAGTTGTATAAGAATCTCGCCCTTTGCATCAAGAGGGAAGTCCCTTAAGGGTTGCAGCGCAAAAATCAAAATTATCTCGATATGATAGCGCATAAATCGAGTAGTAATCGTGTATGGTTAATTTTCCTATTTTTGCAATTTTAATCGAGTTATATGAGAATCTCGTCCTTTGCTTCAAGAGAGAAGTCCCTTAAGGGTTGCAGCGCAAAAATCAAAATTATCAGGAGATTATAGCGCATAATTAGCGCATAAATCCTGCGTATTCGTTTTTCGAAATTAGTTGTTATTAATGGGTGGGCTCGCTGACCGTCCACTCAGCCCCCCACAAAAAAAAATTTTTTTTTGCTAAACTAAAAAAGCGCAAAATTTTTTTTTTATGGATTTAGTGAGCGCATAATTAGCGCATAATTATATTATTTTTTATTGAATTTGTGCAATGTGGGGGGGGCTAGCTAGGCAGACGTGAGTTTGTACCAGTAGCGAGAATCGCTGTACCGTCTGCATAGGTTGCCACGAGGATTCCTGGAAGTTTTGGAATGTCAGCAGTGTAGAGAAGATACAAAGTGGGTCCTAATACGCTGCCTTGAGGAACACCTGCCGCAATTTTCCGGTATTCGGAATATGCATCATCACTTCTCACTCTAAAGCTGCGGTCTTGTAGATAGGATATCAGCAATTTGCTAAAAGATCTCGGCAGCATTTTGTTAAGCTTGTACACCAGTCCCTCGTGCCAAACCCTATCGAATGCCTGAGATACATCGAGCAATATAGCGGAGCATACTTTTTTGTCCTCCAGCGCCACTTCAATTTTATCGGTCAAACGATGAACCTGGTCAATAGTCGGATGTTTATCTCTGAATCCGAATTGATGATCAGGAAGAAGGTGATTGGACTTCACAATCGGTTTCAGTCTTTTAATAATAAGTTTTTCATATACTTTGGCTGCAATTGGAAGAAGTGAGATTGGTCTGTAAGAAGTAATCTCATTTAGAGATTTACCAGGTTTGGGGATAGTAATAATTTCAGCAATCTTCCACTGTTTGGGAAAATATCTTAAACGAGTAGACGCATTAAACAAGTGAGTCAGCTTCATAATTCCTTTATCAGGCAAATTTTTTAACATTAGGACCGTGATGGAATCATATCCGGGAGCTTTCTTAGATTTTAAACAACTTATCTCTTTTTGGATCTCCTTAGGAGAGACATGTTTGATAGGGGTGGTTTCTCGTGATTCCTCGATAACCAGATCTGGAACATCTGCATGAAAATCATGCGGTTGAAAAACATTTTCAAGATGATCAGCATGGAGGTCTGCTTTTTCTTGACTACTTCTAGCCCATGAACCATCTTGTTTTCTAATGGGTGGCGAATTAATGATTGGTCTTCTAATGCGCTTAGTTGCTTTCCAAAGAGAGTAATTTGTGTCCACGTCAGCTATTAGTCCCTGAAGATATTTAGCTATTCCTTGGTTTCTGGTTTCATATAGAAGTCTTTTTAACTTTTGATTCATCTTGTTAAAAACTTTCTTTCGATCAGGGTCTCGAGTTCTCTGCCAGTTCCTGCGTGCTTTCCTTTTATCTCTTATCAATTCTTTTATTTCGATAGAGAAGTTTGTTGTAGACGTAGGTTTTTTGGTTATTAAAGTGTTGGTTCTGCTTGCCAGTTGTAGTAGTTCGGTAAATGATTCTACTTCTTTTTCCAACTGGTCACGAGTTTTAAATGGAATGTTAAGCACAATGTATTTTTCAAGATAGTCCGAATAACCCTTCCAATCAGTTTTAGTGAATGATGATGGAGTCTTAGATATAAAAGTATCGCTAAGTGTCAGGATAATTGGGGTGTGATCAGAGCCTCAATATAATTTGCTGACAAACCGTTAGTGACGAAGAAATCAATAACATCAGGATGTTTATTTGAATCGGTGGGCCAGTAACTAGGGCTGCCACTGGAGAAAAACTCGCATTTTACTGATTTGCCTGCATGGAGGAGTGCTTTGCCTTTGGTTGAATTAAATCTACTGCACCAGTATGTGTGCTTTGCATTAAAATCTCCTCCCGCGATGAAGATGTTTCCTAAGGAGAGCAAAAATTCCGTATATTCTTCTTGCGTAATATTATGCCTGGGTGGACTATAGACAGCAGATAATGATAGATTGTGTCTTTTACATTGAACATAAACGGTGCAGACTTGAATATTTTCTAAAGATGTTTTAGGTTCTTCATGGTGTTTTATATTGGTTTGAATTATAACAGCAGCACCACCCCTAGCTTTATTGGATGGGTGAATGGAGTGGTATACCTTAAATCCATGTAGATTAAAATTAGATTCCCTCGTAAAATGAGTTTCGGAAATTAGACAAATGTCAATTTTTTGAGATTCCAGGAAAACCTCTAGTTCATTTTTACGTTGACGTAGACCATTTGCATTCCAGGTTGTAATCCTAACTGAACCCGCCATTTTTCTTTCTGCTTGTAACTAGTTGACTGTCTATTATGTCAAACTTCCTTTTGTAAAACTTATCCTGCTGATCCAGGCGTCTAATAAGACTTTCCAGTGTTCCAATAATTTTTGTAATTTCCCTTTCAATCGAAGAAGTAGATAATAGATGGATCCTAGGATCCTGTTTAACACTATTCGCATAAGTGACTCTATCTTTTTTAACCAGGATAGCTTGATTTTCCTCAGTTAGCTTTTCCTTCAGTTCAGATTGCTTTTCTTCCACTATTCGTTTAGATTGAATATAAATCTTTTTCCTGCCATTGGTAGTTTCATTTCTACGTTTTTGCAGTTCTTTAGCGATACTACATCCTCTGTAGTTAGCAGTGTGTGCCTCCCCGCAGTTGGCACAGATAGGTTTAGAATCTTTGGGTTTGGGACATACCTCAGAGAGGTGTTCCCCAGCGCACTTGACACAGCGGATTCTCCTATGACAGCTACTGCGAACGTGATTAAAGCCTTGACAATTTTTACATTGAACAATTCTATTTGAATTTTTACGAATTGCTTCAATTTTGACGACTTGAAAAGTAATGGTTTTGATATTATTTATTTTGTCAATTGAGTCAGAATTTTCAAAAGTGAGCATAAAGAGTCTGAGTTTGGTTTGGGATTTAGTCATTTTTTTTTCATTATTTAAATCTTTTTTGTACTCAGTCCTGAGAATATTGACTGCTGATAGGATTTTAAAGCCATCAGCCTTCAGTTCATCAACAATGGCAATAGGATCAGTAGAAGGATCGAGTCCTCTTGCCATCACTCTAAATGGACGGGAGTTTTTATCGGCAAAGATGTGCCATTCTAATTTGTTTCCTAATTTTATTTCTTCGTTTAACAATTTAGTAATTGCACGATACTCTTCTCCATTAAGGTAGTTGATCTTAATGTCTCTGGATGGGAGAGCAGTAATTTTTCCTTTAAATTCCATTTTCCGCAGTCCTTCAGTGGTTTTATTAATATCATTTAGCCCACTGATATAAATTGGTGGAGGAGCAGCTTCTTTATTATGATTTTTAGATTTAAATTTAGTTAGCTGCGGTTGTTGTAGAGGAAGATTGGTATTTGGGGGAGAGTTGTCTATCTCTGGAGAGTTATTGACTTTCCTCTTTTTATTCTTTCTTGAATTAATCATCCAGCTATACGGTGATTTTGGAGAATTATTACTTTTCTTTTGTGGAGACATAAATTCCCCCTCATCTGTGTTATAGGATATATCCTTCTCGAAGATAGCCAAACGATCCTCTAGGGATTTAATTCTGTTGAGCAGTTTGTGATTTTCTTCGGTAAGAAGCTCGCATCTTTTCTTATGAATTTCCGCCTCGTCCGGCGGGTTGTTTTTAAGATGAAAGTTGGTGAACAATGTTTGGTCCCCCCCAGAATCCATGGGACATACCTCCGAGGAGGGTGGATTTTCCAAGTAGTTACTTGGGCTGCCACCTGGGATACTATTTCCTACGATTGTTTTCTTCATTGCTCTCCATGTTACTGATTTTGGTCCACCCCGGGTATTTTATTTCCCCGGTACCCTCCGACAAGCCGGCGGGCATTCCCCAATCCGCCACCTGGGGAGGCGCCCGATGGGGGATCAGCAACCCCACACGGGAAATGAAAAAGATGTTCTATGAATGGGACGCTTTTTTTATGATATTATGATTATTGTATAAATTTACAATAGCATTGTCATTATGTTTTCTCGCTTTTCTACGCATTGCATTAGTATATTCTTTTTATGAACAATGGATGCAAAAACTAAAGGCATCTAAAAAATGATCCAAGTAAAAATTTGTGACATGTTTCAACTTCAGCTGTCAAAGTGGTCGATCAATGTTACCATGAAGGTGTCTACTATTTCGCCGTGCCTGAGCGCGCAAGATCTCAGCCCTGTCATTCGTAAAATATAATCGCTTTCCATTTAAAAACTATTATAATTTCGACATTTTTGTATTAGGATTCTCGTCTTGAAATTTTCTAAGGTATCTGTCATTAACAAATCATTAAGGAAATACGGTAGTTTTAGGACACTCTGTATATATATTAGGTGTACAACTTTGCTTCCGCCGTTTTCCTATAGATGGCTTTAGCGGTAAATAGTGGTCGAAATAAATAGATCATAGACGTCATGCAATAAACTTGGGCATCTGTCAACATAACCCCATAGAAACATTAGTCGATTTGTGTCTGCATCATAAAGTTATTCTCGATTGAAAATGTCAGTTTACGAGCCAAATTCTCGTCATTTGCGGGAGGTTTTAATTTTCTGCTTCAATATGAAGAAATCTGCTTCAATATGAAGAATGCTGAGGCTCATCGAATGCTCTCAAATACTTATGGTGAGGCCGCTATTAGTGAAAGAACGTGTCGTGAGTGGTTTCAACGCTTCAAGAATGGTGATTTTCACGTCGAAGACCGGCATAGCGGTGGAAGAGAGAAGGTTTTCGAAGATGCAGAATTGGAGGCATTACTTAATGAAGACTCGAGTCAAAGTCAAGAAGAATTGGCACGATCATTGGGAGTGACTCAACAAGCAATTTCAAAACGCCTCAAAGACATGGGAATGATTCAGAAGCAAGGAAATTGGGTGCCGTACGAGTTGAAACCGAGAGATGTTGAACGGCGTTTGTTTGCTTGTGAACAGTTGCTTGAAAGGCAAAGACGGAAGGGATTTCTGCATCGCATTGTGACTGGGGACGAAAAATGGGTTCATTACGATAACCCCAAGCGCAGAAAATCATGGGGATATCCCGGCCATGCTTCCACGTCGACGGCCAAACCGAATATTCACGGCTCCAAGGTCATGCTCTGTATTTGGTTGGACTAGCTCGGCGTAGTGTATTATGAGCTGTTAAAACCGACTGAAACAATCACAGGCGATCGTTATCGAACGCAATTAATGCGTTTGAGCCGAGCATTAAAAGATAAACGGCCGCAATACAACGAGAGACACGATAAAGTGATTTTGCAGCATGACAATGCTCGACCCCATGTTGCGAAAGTGGTCAAGACATACTTGGAAACGTTGAAATGGGAAGTCCTACCCAGTGATGCCAGAATGCCCACGCTAGCAACACGCAACCGTAGTGGGAGGGATACGCACACAAACAAAAACCGTGTACATGTAATGCGCAGAGCGTTCTGCGCATTACATGTACACGGTTTTTGTTTGTGTGCGTATCCCTCCCACTACGGTTGCGTGTTGCTAGCGTGGGCATTCTGGCATCACTGGTCCTACCCCACCCGCCGTATTCTCCAGACGTTGCTCTCTCTGACTATCACTTGTTTCGATCAATGGCACACGGCCTGGTTGACCAGCACTTCCGGTCTTATGAAAAAGTAAGAAATTGGATCGATTCGTGGATCGCTTCAAAAGATGACCAGTTTTTTCAACTCGGGATTCGTACGCTGCCCGAAAAATGGGAGAAAGTAGTGGCCAGCGATGGACAATACTTTGAATCATACATGTATAACCAGTTTTTTACAATAAAGCCTCGAATTTCGGAAAAAAAGGCGGAAGCAAAGTTGCGCCGAGCTGGTCCTACCATATATATATATATATATATATATATATATATATATATATATATATATATATATATCAGGTATATAAATATGAAACCGGAATTTGCCCATAGATGGCCCTAGCTGTCAATGTAGTTACCGTCAAACCGCGTCATTGGCGCCATTTTCTTGTTTTGACATCTGATAAAGATTTTCAACTCACAACAATACAAGTTTCATACAACAGCATAGTTTTTAATAGCGTTGAACATGTCGAATTTTGTGCCTGGAAACTACGATTTGCGGACAGCATTGATTTTCTGTTACCATTTGAAGAAAACTGCTGCAGAATCGCATCGAATGCTTGTCGAAGCTTACGGTGAGCATGCTCTTGGTAAATCACAGTGCTTTGAGTGGTTTGAAAAATTCAAAAGTGGCGATTTTGACGTGAGAAACGAAGAACGTGGAAGACCACCGAAAATCTCTTATGAGCTGCTAAAATCTGGCGAAACCGTTAATACTGAACGCTACCGACAACAAATGATCGATTTGAATCAAGCTTTGCGTGAAAAACGACCAGAATATCAAAAAAGGCAACACAAATATTTTGCTTCATGATAATGCACCATCACACACAGCAAAACCGGTCAAGGAAACGATTGAGGCATTTAGTTGGGAAATACTTTCGCATGCGGCTTACTCACCAGACTTGGCTCCATCCGATTACTACTTATTTGCATCGATGGGACACGCACTTGCTGAGCAGCACTTCACTTCTTGCGAAAATGTACGAAAATGGCTCGATGACTGGTTTGCCTCAAAGGAGCAACAGTTTTTTTGGCGTGGCATCCACAAATTGTCAGAGAGATGGGAAAAATGTATAGCTAGCAATGGGCAATACTTCGAATAAAATATTTTTTATCATTTTCATACAATAAACGTGTATTTTCTATACAAAAATTCCGGTTTCATATTTATATGCCTGATATATATATATAATATTTTATTTATAATTTAGTTTTCAATCTTGAAAGTTAATGGTGCAGCATAATGTCTAATATATAGGGTATAACAGAGCGCCCGTATCAGCAGTTTTTTGAGGAAACAACGCATTTTCGTGAAAAATGTTTCATGCAAAAGTTGTAGAGCTCTAAGTGGCGCATTATATGATAATATTAGTATGACCTTGAATAGCACCGTCAAGGTCACATAAAAATCACTTTGAATTTTTTTAATGGAACCCCCTATTTTTCATTACATATTCTTGTAGCTTACCTCGAGAGCTTTCCAAAACACCATAATAAAGTATTTTTTCATTAAGTACTTTTTGAGTTATTTTATATTTTAATCTGAAATATTTTGATATAAAAAATAAAATATTTCGTAAAATATTCAGTTTTCGATAATCTTACCGTAATACTTTTATGTACAGAATAATAAGACAAATCAATTAGCGCAAAAAAAAAAACAAATAATTGTTTAAAAAAAATACATTGTAAATAATTTTCTTAAAAACAATTATTTTTTTATATTAATTGATTTGTCTCATTATCCTGTACATAAAAATATTACGGTAAGATTATCGAAAACTAAATATTTTACGAGATATTTTATTTTTTATATCAAAATATGTCAGACTAAAATATAAAATAACTCAAAAAGTACTTAATGAAAAAATACTTTATTATAGTGTTTTGGAAAGCTCTCGAGGTAAGCTACAATAATATGTAATGAGAAATAGGGGGTCCCATTTAAAAAATTCAAAGTGATTTTTATGTGACTTTGACGGTGCTATTCAAGATCATACTAATATTATTATATAATGCGCCACTTAGAGCTCTACAACTTTTACATTAAACATTTTTTACGAAAATGCGTTGCTTCCTCAAAAAACTGCTGATACGGGCGCTCTGTTACACCCTGTATACATATATTATATGCTACACCACTAACTTTCAAGATTGAATATTAAATTATAAATAAAATATTATTTGTTGTTAATTATAAAGCTGAGAATAAATCGAGTTAAAACGGATTAATTATAATTCAAATATATACAATAATAGTATATATATTCGTATGTTTATAGAGGCTATATATTCGAGAATAGAAATTCATTATAGAAGAAGAAGAACTTGTAAGTGTATATCGAATAATAAAGTAAGAAATAATTATACTAAAAAATATTGCCCTAATATACATATAATCAATACTATTATCAATATTTAAGGAATATCAATTTTGATTTTTTTTTTCATTTTTAGGCAAACTATACAGATAATTTTTGCTTCAGCCGAAAAGTTGCTACGTGTGTGTATAACATATAATCAAAATATAAAGATGTTAAATACATATCTGAAACAAAAGAAAATTTTGAAAAAACCATACGTTGTTTTTTTCACAAAAAACTGCTCATAGAACTGCTTATTTTATGAAAAAAAATATATATATTTAGTTTATTTCTATTATATTTATATTTTGCATGATATGTAGACAAAACACATCATTCACAAGAAACAATCATCATTTAATCAACAATATGTGTGTGTCTGTGACAAGTCACGTTTTAATGAGCGTACACTTCGAAGGTTACTGGTTGAAGTCGATTCAATAGCAGTTAACAAATTGTTGGCAAGAGAAGGGTGAATAGGAAGGGTTTGCGGTTAGTACGAGGGGGTTGACAGAGAAATGTATAATACGTTGTTACCCCATCTATCCCAGATTCATCCCTTCCATGAGCAGTAATTTTCCCTACTCAAAACCTCGACATTGGGATGAACTATCTCATAATTAAAATTACCCTACTGGTGACCAACTCAATCTAAATGCACTTGAATCTGTCTTTTTATATCATTTATTTGATTATTTTACCTTTACTTCTTTTAATAAAAAGTGCTCTTTATATGTATATAAAATCAGAATAAATATTTTTAAGCAAACTTATCATCTATTGCTATTTAAACAGAGAAAGATAGAGAGAGAGTATCTTTCCTCTGTTAAGAATATAAATTATTCAAGCTATTCGTAATCCTGATTAAAATAATATCAATTATAAATAATAATTATAGTAAAAAATATTGACTAATACGACTTTTACCCACGTCTTTGATCTTAATTTATAATTAAAATGTTTATATACAAAATAATTATTAAAATTGTTTATATTAAACATTTATGTGTATCGCTGTATTTTTATATCGCTAAAAATACAATATCTGTTAGAATATCTTTAAATAAAAGAATTATTAGAAACTTTGATAATTTATACATATAAATTTACAATGATTAAATAATTTAAAACATCAAAAATGTTAAAATGTAAAGGAATTAATACTAAATAAAGAGAGAATATCAACATGATTATTTTTAAAATAATGCACATTTTTATTGAAGAAATAAATTAAATTTGCATTATTTTGAAATCTCATTATTTAAAGATACCTCTAATATTAAATCAGAATAGCAATATATACAAATTTTTATGTTTACTCGTAATACACCATATTCTACCATGATTTGGTAAAGGAAAAATAATATAGATGCGATCGTTTATGCAACTTACAATTAACCCAGCTCAGGAAACCGCGGTTTTCTTTAAAATAATTTCGAATTCCTTTTATGATCCAATCACTTATCTATGGAACTTATTTGAAATAAAGTCGCACTCGCGATGATACTTGATTCTGAGAGATATTGAAGACAAAAAGGTCCAGTGATACTGATACAAGTATATACTCGTCAAGAGGCTACGAGTAGGACTTCGCGGCTAAAAGCGACTCTTCAGTCGTGTGGATATTAAACTTTGAAGATGTCGGTCGTCGTCATATCGCCCCCGCGTCTCGCAATGTCTGACTCAGCTACTATCATTAATAACTTCGAGGAAGCTGATAAAGTGCTAAACACCATGAGCACGTCGTGTGCGAACATGTCATTACCTTGGCTAACCAGAGATTCGATAAAGATCCTGATATATCCACGATGAGTTGTTTTGAGTGATTGTATGTATAGTAAAATGCTATACCGTAGGTCCAAAAGATTTCCAATCTTAATTTTTTAAATAAGATATAAGAATCAGTTCTAAAACGTACTCTTTTAAAAATGTCTGCTTATTATTTGTAAACTTCGTCAAATATTTATTCTGTATTTATAAATTATATATCATGATTTAAAAATGCCTTCAAAAAATCGATTTTTCGATTTTTAATATTGAATAAACTTCGATATAAGTATCGTAGCTATTTATTAAAATCACACAATTATATTTAAAAAAAAATCCAAATGATCTTCAAATCTCGGGAATGATTTCATTCAGTACAAAGTTACACTGATTATACAATATTTCCTTTAGAACAGAATAACTGTGATACGAAAGATACTTTTCTGTAGCTACTAGTTTTAAAAATAATTGCGAGAAAGATTAAACTAGATCACCCTTCTTTTATAATAAAGAAAATTTATTTCCTAGAGAAATAAGTTATATAAAAATAAAAGCCTAGGTTATAAAAGCTAAATGTTATATAAATATCATATAAAATTTATATTTGTATATAATGACAGCATTTAACAATGTTCATTTTATCTTTTCTAATCAAACCGCATTCTCATTGATATTCACTAGATAAATATTTTGTTGGCACGAAATGTAAACGGAACGTTACGATATGAAAAAGTATAACCACAAATGGCACGAAAATGTATAATGTTCGCATTAGTTGTGCTTTAATATTCTCATCGGTTAATAATTAATTATACGCGGATAAAATCGCGACCAGGAAAGTTGAAATTATCGTGCACCAATCGACGGAAGGTCGAATGAATTTTTTATACCATGTCGCGCGCGCGCATGTACTATTGCATTGTGTGCTTTTGCTATTTACTCGATAACGCAGCAGTCAGCGCGCTAACGTATCGGTGAAAAGAGTCCGTTATACTTTTTCCAATTTGCTTTGCATATATCACTAATTATCACGATAAACATTTGCAACTTACTGAAACTTCGTTCATAATCGATCATTTAAATATGAAGAAGGTCAGGACACAAATTCGACACAAAGCATCGTATTCAAAAATAGGATGTTGGAATATCCTAAAAAAACAGGCCGCCGAATTTTGCTCCAACACCGGATTACACGGTTACAAATACATCAGTCAGACTCAACGTCCCAAAACGGAGAGGTATGTATAAATTCCTCATTTTTAACTTTTTATCATAAACACGGACTAAATTAATTTGATTTATATTTATATAAATATGCAACAGCGTTATCTTTTTTATTCTGTATTTTATTAATTATGTTTCTTATAAATATCACATATTATCGTTATTAAATTGAAAGAAAAAGATTGTGAGGCGTTTATTTAATTTTAATAAATAATTAGTAATTATGGAAAGAGAGAGAAAAGAGAATGAATGCAAACAATATTTTTTATTTTAAAACTTATGAAATTATCTATAAAATTCAAAGTATTATCGTTGAAAATGGAAAAACGGGTTTCAATTTATGTACAATGTACGTGAATTTTTTTACGCGTTTAGCTTAATATTTAGATGATAACAATTATGTATGTATTATCGAGAATTATTTATAGGATTATTTGGGCAGTAACGGTGTTAACGTCATTATGTTGTGCTCTCGTTTTAATGAAAATGGCATGGAATTATTATGCTACTCATCCCACCTTGACAGTTATCGAATCGACGCATCATGGAATATGGAATTATCCATTTCCTGCAATAACAGTATGCGATATTAATCGCGTGTCTTACAACTTGACTAAGGAATTCGTCAATAATTTGTGAGTGCTTGGCACATTCCATTAGGGATTCTTGTTATTGTCTATAATATTACTACAAATCTTTTTTTTTTGCCATATCAATTGTATGCTTTGCAGAAGAATAACATCCAATCTCTCGAAAGAATTCTTGATTAAAGAAATGCGATTAATGGACGAATTATTAATACCGGGAATATTCGGATATGATGTTCAGAAAAATCTTACTCGCCTACAAGATATTATAGATGACAACAGTATGTCCATTCTTGATGTAGCGAAATTGGTATGTACCAAAAATTTTTCTCACATATATATAGGGGAAAGTAGGATAAAACCGGGTAGGCGGGTCAAACCGGGTATCTCTGTTTCTTCGTAATAAATGTTACTATCTTTAGTTAACTCGTGTTATTAGTTGTAGATTGATGCCATCATTATTTTGAAATGAACGTGCACATTTCTTACGTGCATATTTTTTTTTGAGAGAAGTTCAAAATTTTCAAGCTAAAAAAGATCAATATCGGGGCAACAATCGAATCATTATAAACTTCTTCTACACAGAGCATCTGCTTCGGTAAATGCAGCATTGCATTCTGTACATATTAGAGAGTAAATCACATTAGTTTTGATCGTCACTTTGTACGCCGGAATATACAGCCGCCGTGTTTGTTATTTTCTTTGTGTTGGGGCAAAACCGGGTACCTACACACTTCATGTAATGAAAAGAGGAAAAATTGTTATCCTGACTTTGTCTCCCTACAAAAAGCAGTTAGAAACGAAAACTACCACTCAAAAAAAGAAACCACTAAAAAAAAGCTTTTGGATCCTAAAGTTAACAAATTAAATAAGAAAGTCTTGCTAGTACAATAAAATAGTATCAAAAATACCGAATATCTACAAAACGGATAGACAAGCCAATTTTTTGAGGGTGAGTAGAAGATCATAAGAGATGTCCGAATTCACAAAGTTCCAACAAAATTTCCCTGTGCGTCGGCGGCCATCTTTAAAATAGGGGTAAGTTTGGATATCTCGGCTCCTATTGGTCGAATTTTTTTTTCTTTTTTTTATTTTTGTAGGGAAAAATATTTGCTACAACTTTTGTTTGTAAAATTTTTTAATAGCTGTCAAGGAAAAAAAGTTACAAACAAAAAAGTGCCATCAAAAAAAAAATAAAAATTTTAAAAAATGCGCCTGAAACTCTACCTTAGTAATGGTGTGGAAAAGAGTTTTAATGTACGACAATTCAGAATAAAACCGCGAATTTTTCCCACGAAAAATAGCATTTACTAGACACAGTCAACTTTGGCGCCCTCTATCTCTGGTATTTTTTGAGTCACCGCAAAAGCGGATATACAAAAATTGTAGAGAATTGAGTCCTCTACAAGTTTTATTTGAATATTTTTTTGATAAAATCAACAGGGGGCAATATAATTGTCAATAAAAATTTTCAACCCCTAATTGACGGCACTTTTTTGGTTGTAACTTTTTTTCCTTGACAGCTATTAAAAAATTTTTCAAACAAAAGTTGTAGCAAATATTTTTCCCTACAAAACTAAAAAAAAAAAGATTCGACCAATAGGAGCCGAGATATCCAAACTTACCCCTATTTTGAAGATGGCCGCCGACGCACAGGAAAATTTTGTTGGAACATTGTGAATTCATCTCCTATGACCTTCTACTCACCCTCAAAAAATTGACTTGTCTATCCGTTTTGCCATTTTCAGATACTACTTTACTGTACTATGCAGCAATGTAGAACAACAGGATATCTTTATTTGTGATTTTTGTCAATAGAATACATCTTTGTATTGTATTTTTCTTTATATGTGCATAATATGTGGCTATAAAATTCCAGGCATATATTTTTTACTTTCTTTTTTTAAATCATATAATAAGCTTGGACATAATTCACAACTGATGCGTATACGAGTATATACCTATAGAGAGTATATACATAATCTATAAAGAGTATGTAAAGGAAAGTAGGATAAAACCGGGTACTTTTTTGGATTTGTCTTCCTACAAAAAATCTGAGAGTAAAAATAATTTTGCCGATCGTTAGTAATCTTTAGTGAACCTTAAACTATGAGAAAATAAGGCTAGTTGCTGAAACAAAATTTTTGATTACCAAGAATAACAAGATTTTATGGAGAAGTCAAAGTACCCGGTTTTGTCCTACCGGTAGAGTAAAACCGGGTACCCATTTGAAAATATGCAAAATACCGTGTAATTATAAAATCTAAATTTATTTTAATCAAAATACAATATAAAGATGTTCTATTGACAAAAATCACAAATAAAAATATCCTCTTGTTCGACATTGCTGCAGGACTTCCTTATTTAACATTTAACTTTAGGGATCTCAAAAAGCTTTCTTTTTAGTGGTTTCTTTTTCTGAGGGTTAGTTTTCGTTTCACTTCCATTTTTTGTAAGGAAACAAAGTCAGGATAACAGTTCTTCCTCTTTTCATTATATGGGATGTGTAAGTACCCGGTTTTGCTCCAACACAAGGAAAGTAACAAATATGGCGGTTGTATATTCTGGCGTACAAAGTGCCGATCAAAACTATTATGATATACTCTCTAATATGTACAGAATGCAATCCTGCACTTACCGAAACAGATGCCTTATATAGAAAAAGTGCACGACGACTCGATTCTTGCCTCGATATCGATCTTTTTGAGGCTAAAGCATTGAACTCCTATTAAAAAAAAAAAATATCGTGTGCACAGGGGCACGGTTTGTTTTAACATAATGATGGCGTCAGTTTACAACTAATAACACAAGTTAGCCATAGATAACAGTACTTATCACGAAAAAACAGGGGTACCCGGTTTTACCTAACTTTCCCCTATATCTATGTATACAGAGTGTCCTAGACCACCCGTACACTCCTTTTCTTTCAAAAACTAAGCATTTTAGAGAAAAATGTTTTGGACAAAAATTGTATGGTTTTGAGGGGAATATAAGATGGTGTCATTGGTTTGACCTTGGATGGCATCGTCAAGGTCAAGTCAAGAAAACGTTTAATTTCTTAAATGGAATCCCCTATTTTTTTATTGCATATTCTTATAGCTTATCCCGAGAGCTTTCCAAAACACTATAATAAGAAGTTTTTTTATTAAGTACTTTTTGAGTTATTTTATATTTTAATCTGACATATTTTGATATAAAAAATAAAATATCTCGTAAAATATTTAGTTTTCGATAATCTTACCGTAATTAGTAAAAAAAAAAAAAAATTGTTTTTAAGAAAAAGTATGTAATTATTTACAATGTATTTTTTAAAACAATTATTTGTTTTTTTCTTTACACTAATTGATTTGTCTCATTATTCTGTACATAAAAGTATTACGGTAAGATTATCGAAAACTAAATATTTTACGAGATATTTTATTTTTTATATCAAAATATGTCAGATTAAAATATAAAATAACTCAAAAAGTACTTAATAAAAAAATACTTTATTATAGTGTTTTGGAAAGCTCTCGGGATAAGCTATAAGAATATGCAATAAAAAATAGGGAATTCCATTTAAGAAATTAAAGGTGTCCTTGACTTGACCTTAACGATGCCATCCAAGGTCAAACCAATGACACCATTTTATGTTCCCCTCAAAACCATACAATTTTTGTTCAAAACGTTTTTCTCTAAAATGCTTAGTTTTTGAAGAAAAGGGGTGTACCGGTGGTCTAGGACACCCTGTATATGCATAAACTAAAGTATGCCTTTATTTATAACAATTTCATGAAATCATTAATTTAAACTAATATAAACTAAATCTGAAATATAACGTAATTTAATAAATAATATAAATTTTACATGATTTTCTTTATACATTCGCGGTATATTCGGATAGTTTATATTGATTTTCAATAGATGACATAAAAACATTTTTTAATATACGAAAATTATTGATGTAAAAATATACAGGGTGTATCTGAAATGATGCACTAAACTTTAGAAGCGTATTCTAGAGGTCAAAATAAGACTTTTTTTTCTTATGAACATGGGTCCGCAAATAAACACCCTTCCGAGCTAAAATTCGAAAATGTGTGAAATACATTTTTATTTTTTCATTTTAGTGGCTTACTTTACTTTATAATTTACTGGGCTATACCAAATTTCAACCTTCTACCATTTTTTTTCTGAAATACAGCCAATTTTTAATTTTTTCCCCAAACTTTAGGGGCCTCTAGCTCGGAGGAGGGTTCATTTGCGGACCCATGTTCATAGGAAAAAAAGTCTTATTTAGACCTTTAAAATATGCTCCTAAAGTTTAGTGCATCATTTCAGGTACACCCTGTATACATATACAGGATGGCCCACGTAAAGTGTTACAAGCTAATAACTCTAAAAATATTTGTCAAATCAAAAAAATGTTCATGAGAAAGTTTTATGTTTTCAAAGGGCCTTTCTAACTACGTAAACATAAAATTGCCCCCGCTCCACCTCTAAAGGGGGCGAGAGTAACTTTAAAATTTTAAATGGAACTCCCCATTTTTTATTACACACTCTTGTAGCTTATCTCAAAAGTTTTTCAAAACACTATAATAAAGTATTTTTTCATTACGTACTTTTTGAGTTATTTTATATCTTAATCTGACATATCTTGATATAAAAAGTAAAACATCTCGTAAAATATTTAGTTTTCGATAATCTTACCGTAATACTTTTATGTACAGAATAATGAGACAAATCAATTAGCGTAAAAAAAATAATTATTTTTAAGAAAAAGTATGTAATTATTTACAATGTATTTTTTAAAACAATTATTTGTTTTTTTTTACACTAATTGATTTGTCTTATTATTCTGTACATAAAAGTATTACGGTAAGATTATCGAAAACTAAGTATTTTACGAGATATTTTATTTTTTATATCAAAATATGTCAGATTAAGATATAAAATAACTTAAAAAGTACTTAATGAAAAAATACTTTATTATAGTGTTTTGAAAAGCTCTCGAGATAAGCTACAAGAATGTGCAATAAAAAATGGGGGTTCCATTTAAAATTTTAAAGTTATCCCCCGTCCCCTTTAGAGGGGGAGCGGCGGCAATATTATGTTTACGTAGTTAGAAAGGCCCCTCGAAAACATAAAACTTTCTCATAAACAATTTTTTGATTTGTCAAATATTTTTAGAGTTATTAGCTTGTAACACTTTACGTGGGCCACCCTGTATATATATATATATATATATATATATATATATATATATATATATATATATATATTATTATATACGGAACTTTTGGTAGGCACTGTATATATATATATATATATATATATATATATATATATATATATATATATATATATACAGTGCCTACCAAAAGTTCCGGGCCACCTAAATAATTTTTGAATGGTTTGAAATATAGGATTGAAATTTACAGGGATACAATGGGGTCACAAAGACTATTATTTAACCACAAAAGCACCTCTACACCCGCGAGAAACGGGGGAAGGGGGAGCCAAAAAATCTTAAATGGCATGTGAAGTTGAGTGAGGGCTCGTTCGAAAGGGCTTTCCGAGACGAAAACAACGCGAGGTCGCCGAGGTCTCTACGATTTTTTTTCGCAGAGTTATGATCATTTGAACAGTTCTATTGAGATTTTGCGATAGCGAAGGTCCACGGCGACAACAGAAGAAAGATAAGGCTTCACGCGGGCACGCGCGTTCCTCTGTATGTGTGTGTGTGTGTGTGTGTGTATGTGCGCGTATGTGCGTGCGTGCGTGCGTGCGTGCCCGGCCAACCAAGGCAAGACCGCTAGCGTGTCCTGCCAACTAAGGCAAGACCGGGGTGGGAACACTGGTGTATGTGAAGGAATAAAAACATTAATTATTTTATCAAATGTTCAAATTGATATCCTTCGACAACTTGGCAGTGTCTTAAGCAAATGTAAAACGTATCGATAATGTTAGTTAAAAAATTGGGTGTGATCGAATTTGAAACGTTCACTATTTTTTCCCGCAGCTCTTCTAAATTTTCGGACCTAGTCTCATAGACCTTTGTTTTCAAATACCCCCAGTAAAAGAAGTCTAATGGGGTCAGATCTGGTGATCTCGGTGTCCATTCTATTGTGCCTCTTCTACCAATCCATCGATCAGTAAAAACATCGTTGAGAATATTTCGAGCTTCCAGAAGAGAGAAAAATGAGCCGGAGCCCCATCCTGCTGAAACCAAACATTGTGGGAAGCTTCTCCAGCAATATCCTGAATAGCCGGTATCACTTGGTTTCTTAGCAAATTGCAATAATTTTGAGAATTTATGTTTCCTTCAATAAAAAACGGTCCTATAATATGATTAAACATTATTCCGGCCCAAACGTTAACCTTCTGACGATACTGCGTGTGACTGTCTCTCATCCAATGCTGATTTTCATCTGCCCAATACCTCATATTCTGTCGATTTATAGAACCGTTTAATTCAAATGTTGCTTCGTCAGAAAAACAGATCCAGTTGAAAAACTGACGATTATCAGCAAGTCGTGTCATCATTGTGTCGCAAAATTCCACTCTTCTGTCATAATCGTTTTCGGATAGCTCCTGGACTAGATGTATTTTGTAAGGATGATAGTGATGCATCTTCAAAATTCGATGGACTGATGTTGTGCTAATATCATTTTCTTGAGCTGCTCTCAAGACCGATGTATGGAGATTATCGTATACAGTTAGCAGAACATCTAAAGCTTTTTCGTCATTACTAGCATTTTTGGGTCTTCCAGATCTAGGCGCTACTTCTCGATAGGACCTTATTCTGTCGCCATACCCTCTCATCATCAATACAGTGATCCTTTCCGTATCAGTTAAATGCATTTTCTGACAATAGAAATGTACTAAAAGTTGTTTGGTTTGAACTCAAATGTCAATGCTCGTATGCCGGCGACCTATGATATGCAATAGTTGATGTTTCCTCAGAAAGTTCTCACTTGTAAACTCATTATTTCACACGGTCGCTTGTGAATTTTCAAGAGCGCTTGTCTAATATCTTTTTTGCTTTAGTATTTTTCATTTTAGTACATTTTTGAAAATGCATTTAACTGATACGGAAAGGATCACTGTGATGAGAGGGTATGGCGACAGAATAAGGTCCTATCGAGAAGTAGCGGATTTATTCAACATATCCTGACCGTGAACCAATTTCAAAATCAACTGTTGAAAGAACTGTTGGTCGTTTTCAAAGAACCGGTGTAATTAAAGATGCGCCTAGATCTGGAAGACCCAAAAATGCTAGTAATGACGAAAAAGCTTTAGATGTTCTGCTAACTGTATACGATAATCCCCATATATCGGTCTTAAGAGCAGCTCAAGAAAATGATATTAGCACAACATCAGTCCATCGAATTTTGAAGAAGCATCACTATCATCCTTACAAAATACATCTAGTCCAGGAGCTATCCGAAAACGATTATGACAGAAGAGTGGAATTTTGCGACACAATGATGACACGACTTGCTGATAATCGTCAGTTTTTCAACTGGATCTGTTTTTCTGACGGAGCAACATTTGAATTAAACGGTTCTATAAATCGACAGAATATGAGGTATTGGGCAGATGAAAATCAGCATTGGATGAGAGACAGTCACACGCAGTATCGTCAGAAGGTTAACGTTTGGGCCGGAATAATGTTTAATCGTATTATAGGACCGTTTTTTATTGAAGGAAACATAAATTCTCAAAATTATTGCAATTTGCTAAGAAACCAAGTGATACCGGCTATTCAGGATATTGCTGGAGAAGCTTTCCACAATGTTTGGTTTCAGCAGGATGGGGCTCCGGCTCATTTTTCTCTGGAAGCTCGAAATATTCTCAACGATGTTTTTACTGATCGATGGATTGGTAGAAGAGGCACAATAGAATGGACACCGAGATCACCAGATCTGACCCCATTAGACTTCTTTCACTGGGGGTATTTGAAAACAAAGGTCTATGAGACTAGGTCCGAAAACTTATAAGAGCTGCGGGAAAAAATAGTGAACGTTTCAAATTCAATCACACCCAATTTTTTAACTAACGTTATCGATACGTTTTACATTTGCTTAGGACACTGCCAAGTTGTCGAAGGATATCAATTTGAACATTTGATAAAATAATTAGTGTTTTTATTCCTTTACATACACCAGTGTTCCCATCCCTGTCTTGCCTTAGTTGGCAGGACACGCTAGCGGTCTTGCCTTGGTTGGCCGGACACGCACGCACGCACGCACACGCGCGCGCGCGCACACACACACACGCACACACACACACACACACAGGAACGCGCGTGCAGTGATGCGCTGTCGTGGGAATAAAGTCGCGCATGCGCACTAAGCAAGCGCTACGTATCCTCACTAATGTATATAGTTCAATCAAATATGAGGTATCGTTAGGTACCCCCCAGCGAGAAAAAAAATATGAAGGAATTTGCAAGGAATGTTTCTATCAAAGAATGTTGCAAAGAATGTTTCTATTAAAGATAATACGACACACTACACGCGTTATCACTTCATTACTAGAAAGACGCGGGAAAACTACGCGGAAACCCTTATACGCACCTAACGTTGCAGCTAGATACATCTGTGGTAACGCGTGACGTATAGCTGTGACGTCAGCTTACGCATGCGCACGGAGATTCCCACATGGGAAAAAATCCCACGGCAGCGCATCATTGCGCGCGTGCCCGCGTGAAACCTTATCTTTCTTCTGTTGTCGCCGTGGACCCTCGCTATCGCAAAATATCAATAGAAATGTTCAAATAATCATAACTTTGCGAAAAAAAATCGTAGAGACCTCGGCGACCTCGCGTTGTTTTCGTCTCGGAAAGCCCTTTCGAACGAGCCCTCACTCAACTCCACATGCCATTTAAGATTTTTTGGCTCCCCCCTCCCCGGTCCCCGCGGATGTAGAGGTGGGTGTTTTTGTGGTTAAATAATAGACTTTGTGATCCCATTGTATCCCTATAAATTTCAATCCTATGTTTCAAACCATTCAAAAATTATTTAGGTGGCCCGGAACTTTTGGTAGGCACTGTATATAGAATATTACATATATAGGGTGTCCCGCAACGTGATGTCCACACTGAAACTGTGTATTCTTTTTGTCATTCTAAGTCAAAAAGTCTTTATATACATATGCCCTAAAGTCGATTGTTTCAAAGTTATAGCGAAAAAACAAAATTGCATAAAATAAGAACAATTATTTATTAAAGATAATATTATTTATTGATAATTAAACAATAATTAAACGATAATTAAACAATAATTTACTTTATAAACTACTTTATAAATTGTTCAATGTGACCACCATTTTGGTCTACCACACACTTCTGCTCTTTGAATTATTGATATTGTAAAACGCAAAAGAAGTTCTGCATCGTTATGTATATTATTACAAGCGTTTGTTATTTTATTTAATAACTGCTGCCAATTGACTGGCTTATCCGCATAGACTAGAGATTTCATATGCCCCCACAAAAAATAATCCAGAGGAGATAGATCGGGAGATGTTGCAGGCCAATTTATTGGACCTCCCCGGCCAATCCAGCGCTCAGGAAATTTTTCATTTAGATATCTCATAACAATTCTGCTAAAGTGAGGTGGTGCTCCATCTTGTTGAAACCACATTTGTGTTCTGATGTTTAAAGGCAGATCGTCAAGAAGTTCGGGCAACTGTTCTTGTAATAAATGCAAGTATCGTTCAGCATTTAAATGATCTTCAATAATGATGGGCCCTATTAGACGATTACCGATTATACCGCTCCAGATATTCACCGAAAATCGATTTTGAAAATGTGTTTCAGTAATAGCATGAGGATTTTCTTCGCTACTAGTGCGGTAAGGTAAGTCATAAAGGTGCTTTTCTCGCATTAGCGTGGGAAAAAACTACTTTTGCATTTTTTCGCTATAACTTCGAAACAAGCGACTTTAGAGCATATGTGTATTAAGACTTTTTGACTTAGAATGACACAAAGAATACACAGTTTCAGTGTGGACATCACGTTGCGGGATGTATATATGTATATATATATATATATATATATATATATATATATATATATATATATATAAATTAATTTATAAAAATTTACCAATGCACGCGAGTATTAGCGCGCGGCGAGAATGGACGGCTCACATATATATATATGTATATATATATATATATATATATATATATATATATATATATATATATATATATATATGTGGGCCGTCCTTTCTTGCCGCGCGCTGATACTCGCGTGCATTGGTAAATTTTTATAAATTAATTTCTCATTACTTATTGCAAAACGGTAGAGGATCTTTCTACTCACAATCAGTTTAATCCCCTCTATCGGCACACGAGACGGTGATTACAGAACATCCATATACATAATATAGAAGATATCTACAGACTTGGGCAAAAATGTAATCTAATTAACAATTACAAATTATATTCTTAGTTTATCCAATTATCAATTAACAATTACGTAATTGTAATTTGTACACAATTATTTTTCGCAATTATCTCATGTAATTGTTTGCAATAATTAACGATTACAAAATGTAATTATTAATTGCATTAAGAATATAATTTGTAATTGTTAATTAGATTACATTTTTGCCCAACAATGATATCTATAAGGCCTGTCCCCACCCCCTATATTTCGGAAACGGTTCAAAATTATGAAAAACCGCGAAATACATGTCCAATCATTTCGAGGAGCTACTTTTTTAAGGTGGTTGGGGGAATTATTTCCCCAAGGGGGGGGGGTCCAGGAGGATCCTAAATCAAAAATTTTAGATAAGACCCCTCATATTGTAGTATATCGTTTGAAAGGGCATAAAAAAAGAAAATTTTTGGCGTAAATCGAAGGTTGATACATTGACCCGTTCGGGAGTTATTTAGGGTCAAAGTTTGCAAAAGCAAATTTTCTGAATCTAAGTTTTTTTATGGAAAAGACTTAAAAAGACGAACACTTTTACACCTCAAACGTTTTTTTAGGATTTTCCAAATGGGAGTAACGATTTTTTGAAAATTGACTTTTGCGAACTTTGACTCTAAATAACTCCCGAACGGGTCAACGTATCAATCTCCGGTTTGCGCCAAAAATTTGCTTTTTTATGGCTTTTCAAACGATATACTGCAATATGGGGGTTTCCATTTGAAATTTTTGGGTTAGGGTCCCCCTAGGAAACCCCCTTGGGGGACAACTCCCCCAACCTTCTTAAAAGAGTAACCCCTCGAAATGATCGAACACATATTTCGCGGTTTTTCATAATTTTGTGCCGTTTCCGAAATATAAGGGGTGGGGACAAATTTTTTAGACACCCTGCATATATATATATATATATATATATATATATATATATATATATATATTAATAATATAAAAAATATTTTTTTGTTACTAAGAGGCGCATTTTTTCTTTTACCTTGGGCGCCGGAACTAGACATTTCGGCGCCCAAGATAAAAGAAAAAATGCGCCTCTTAGTAACAAAAAAATATTTCTTTTACAGCATGCAAAATATAACAAAAAATAATATTAATTAATAATATTTAATATATTAATATTAATTTAATTGGAACGTATAATCACGTGTAATTTTAAAACACTGTAAAGAATTTATTGCGGAAAATATTACCCCAACCAAGGTTTCAACCTGGACCTCCCTACATTCCGAGACGGGCATCTTTACTAATTCGACTTTAAAATATATAGAAATTTGTATTGCCATTTTTGGACCCTTTCAAATTTTTTACACGATTTTTTACACAAGTGTTTTGTTCGCCATACCCTACTCCCGGCTCTGTATAGTATACAGGGTGGCTCATTTTAATTTATCCACTCAAATATCTCAAAATCTGTAAGTTTTAAAAAGAATCTTTTTAGACAAAAGTTGTTTGGTTCTGAGAGGAAAGAAGATAGGAATATTTGTTAGACCTTGGGTAGCATTGTTAAGGTCATATCAAAGTTACATTGAATTTTTTTAAATGAAACTCCTATTTTTATTGCATATTCTTGTAGTCCTTATCGAGACAATTTCAAAACACTACTTATGAGCCTTTTTTCGATGAATTGTTACCGAAATATGAAGCTTGAAAGTTAAGATGCCGCCGACGTTAACAATACCCAAGATGTACCACGTGGAGGTTGTAAAGTTGGTCTTACATCTTTTGGTATGTATTGCGTGTGTATATGCAAGTATATGTGGGTGCGTGTGTGCGTGCGTACGAGTGTTCGTGCGTTTGTGGGTGGGACAAATCAATTAGTATAAAAAAAATAATTTTTTTTAAGAAAATGTATAATTATTTACAACGTATTTTTTTAAACAATTATTTATTTTTTTCTTTACGCTAATTGATTTGTCTCATTATTCTGTACATAAAAGTATTACGGTAAGATTATCGAAAACTAAATATTTTACGAGATATTTTATTTTTTATATCAAAATATGTCAGATTAAAATATAAAATAACTCAAAAAGTACTTAATGAAAAAATACTTTATTATAGTACTTTGAAAAGCTCTCCAGATAAGCTACAAGAATGTGCAATAAAAAATGGAGGGTTCCATTTAAGAAAACATCGATCACATTGACTTGGCCTTGAAAAGATCATTCAAGGTCAAGTACATATTTTCATCATGTGTCCCCCTCTGAATCATACAACGTTTGTATAGAACATTTTTTTCCATCTTGCTTACTTTACGAGATATTTGCGTGTATTGATTTAAATGACTCACCCTGTATACAGGGTGTTCCAGGAGGAAAGGTCAATATTCTGGGAGGTGATCGTATCGGTCATTTTAAGCAAAAATGTTCATATGAATATATGTCCTATTCCCCACGGTTTCCGAGATAGAGCGACTTGAATGTACGTCTCGTGTATTCACTTTTCTTCTGTACACTTCAACCTTCATCCGTGAACCTGTACAGTGAAGTGTACAGAAGAAAAGTGAATACACGAGACGAACTGCTCGCTCAAATAATGGATGCTAGTGCTTGCATAAAGGAACGTCACGATGTACTCAGACGAGCAACACGCCATGTTCACACAACAGTTGAAAAATGCATTGATGTTAACGGTGGAATTTTTTTATAATCTGTAAAAAATTTATCACTTGAACAATAAATATTATAAATGGTACGTAGTATTTCTTTCTTGTCAGTAATTTTGCAACTGTACATTCAAGTCGCTCTATCTCGGAAACTGTGGGTAATAGGACATATATTCATACGGGAGCGTCCCGTTTGACCACGTTGATATTGACCACGGTCCCGATTGACCATGTTGAGATTGACCACGTTGCGATTGACCACGTTGCGATTGACCACGTTGATATTGACCACGGTCCCGATTGACCAAAGTCCCGATTGACCACGTTGATATTTACCACGGTTCCGATTGACCACGGTCCCGATTGACCACGGTTCAAATTGACCACGGACCCGATTGACCACGTTGATATTGACCACGGTCCCGATTGACCACGAATCAATACATGTCGTTACTAGGGCATGTACTTTGCAAGTTGTAAAGTGAAGTCCACTGTGCCTGACTGGCGGAGGGGGTGCGGGAGGGGGGACCGAAGGCCCCCCTTGCACCCCCCCCCGCATGTATGTGTGTGTGTGTGTGTTACATGGTTTTTCAATCGGGACCGTTGTCAATATAAACGTGATTAATCGGGACCGTGGTCAATATTAACGTGGTCAATCGGGACCGTGGTCAATATCAACGTGGTCAATCGGGACCGTGGTCAATATCAACGTGGTCAATTGGGTCCGTGGTCAATTTGAACCGTGGTCAATCGGGACCGTGGTCAATCGGAACCGTGGTAAATATCAACGTGGTCAATCGGGACTGTGGTCAATCAGGACAGTGGTCAATCGGGACCGTGGTCAATACCAACGTGGTCAATCGCAACGTGGTCAATCTCAACGTGGTCAATTGGGACCGTGGTCAATATTAACGTGGTCAAACGAGTGTCACTCGCATATTTTTTCAGACCCGCAAATGTTGTTTTCTAACAATTATTTGTCGGACTGAGGAAGTGTGTAAACGCTCTACACAGACACGACAGTGCCGCTGCCACGGAAGAGATGGATGCTTGGTTCGTGCCTCCTGCCGCCTTAAATCCCCCCCTCGCTTCACTCCTATTCATATGAACATTTTTGCTTAAAATGACCGATACGATCACCTCCCAGAATATTGACCTTTCCTCCTGGAACACCCTGTATATATGCAGAGGGGTCACCATCCTTTCACAAGAGATACAGACTGCAGAGAAATCCTCAGTACAATAATTCCTGAATTTGTTCAAAGTCTCTTTTCTAGCCTTAACTAACTTTCCACATTCCGCATGCGGAATGTTTATATGAATGTGAGACAAGCTTCCCCCCCCCCTCCTCGCCTCTTTTTGAAGTAGAA
This sequence comes from Formica selysi, assembly GCA_009859135.1. Lineage (NCBI taxonomy): Eukaryota > Metazoa > Arthropoda > Insecta > Hymenoptera > Formicidae > Formica > Formica selysi. The sequence continues at coordinate 831,365 of WHNR01000028.1, read as the reverse complement.
TCTATTACTGTATCTATCATTATGTTCATAAAGACATTCAATCTATTAATATTATCAGGGAAGAGTTTCCGCATTAATTTTCCCCCTTAAATGATTGAACTAATTGTTTCTTGAAAAAATTTCCAGTCTGTTCTTTTTAAGTGAAATCTAGATATGTCTTTATAAATCTTGTAAACTACGTGTTTTGACATCCATGTGATCCATGTGATAAATGAAACGGGAAAATGATCACCCGATATCATCACCAACATTCCATTCAAAATCCATGTAATATACGGCGTTGATAGAAAAGTTAAACTGACACAGGATTCTGTATTATAATCAATTGAATAAACAAAAGTTGAACTACCTGTATTGAGACAAAGGAAATAGAACTCAAACTATACATTGAATACATTCAGTTTCTAGAATGTTCTCACAGCGGATGTGATGAGCGTTAAAGTCTCTCTCTATAACAGTTTTTTCATCAAATTGAGAGAAAAAACGTTTCCAATTTGCGTCTATTCTATAGTATATAGTCTAAAGCTCTATAATATAAAATTAGCAAAGTATCACCATTGGTGTCAGAAATTTTAATTGCGCAGATTTCTAATTGTCTATGACAGTGCTCGGAGATAGTTGCCCTTTTCGGGCCGATTCCGTGGCTCACGCCTATTGCCCCCCACTCACCGCTCGTGCGTTAGCGACGAGTCGCCAGATACGCGTAACTAAGGAGCGCGACGCTTTGTCTCAGGAGCGTCCGTATATAAGAATGTCCAAATATAATAGTAAGACAATACTTTTCTAAATGCACGGCGAAAATTCTCAAAATTAAAAGTTTTTCTTCAATATTTTATATTTCATTGATATAAAATATTGAAGAAAAACTTTTATTTATAGAAAAGTATTGTCTTATTATTATATTTGGGCATTCTTATATACGGACGCTCCTGAGACAAAATGTCGCGCTCCTTAGTTACGCGTATCTGGCGACTCGTCGCTAACGCACGAGCGGTGAGTGGGGGGCAATAGGCGTGAGCCACGGAATCGGCCCGAAAAGGGCAACTATCTCCGAGCACTGGTCTATGACAGATAAATTGGATGTCAATCTCTGAGTATTTTATTCTCGACATAATCAGGGTGGCGACTCCGCCACCTTGCTAGACTATACGGTCTCTCTCCTGATTATATCAAAATTTTTGATTATAGGATGATCCTCTACAGACAGCTTTCTGAAAAAACAGTGACATCAAAGGTAGTTAAATATTTCAAAAATTCAGACCATTTAGCTTTCAGGTTTCTACAATTCCATTGTAAAATCTTTTATAGTATTTAACAAATCTCCTCCTGCAAAGAGAAGGAGAATAAAGAAACAAATTTGGCCCTTAATTTTTTAAGACTTTCAGCGTTTTCTGAGAAATCTGATAAGGAATTTTCAAATGTATCAAATATTAATGTAATGATTTTTTCCGTTTCACTAGAGTTTTTCGTCAGTTTTTCCACCCGGAGTGATAGTTTTTATAATGAAGATAAAATCCTTGCTGAGTAATTGTCACTTCTTTTTTTATTGAAACCTTGTCATGGGAAGGACAGGATATTGAGCAGGAATCTTTGTCAGGAAGTCTGAGTTGGACCAGTTGATTTTTTCTTGTCTGTTTCTTGTCAGGTTATCCACAATTCTTTTTGCCTTCGAGGAGCCATTATCTAGTGTCAACATTCTGATAATAGCTGCGTTTCTTATATACTTTAGACAGAATCTGTCAAGTGCTAAGTGGCCATCATCATAGTCGAGATACATCTTTTATTAGTTGTGCATTTTACCTCTTTAACTAGAGTGTGAAATTCATCATATGTAAGGCATTTTTCTTCATCGTCGTATATTCTCTTAATATGACCAATACGGCCACATTTGAAGCAGATTCTTACCGTTAAGGTAAAAGAAAGCAGCGCTATTCTTACCATCCAAATTTTAATACTTTGGGTTTAATACTTGGTTTAATTTTTTGGGTAAGTATTTCCTTTAAGCTCTATACAAACTGTGTCAAATTCTTCCCATTTTCCCTAGATTACCTATTTCTTCGTTTAAGTCAGAATGTATTTAACATATAATAGCAATATCATTCTCCTTCTCGACATACTCTTAAATCTCCTTCATTGAAGTATCCATGGGGATGCCATAAATAACTTCCTTATGTTTGGTTAGGAAGCCAGGAATAAATGCCTCCAGGTGTCTCTCTTTTAATATACAATATATATATATATATATATATATATATATATACTGGGTGTAACTAAACAAACGCATATGGACAATACTATCAGATACAGAACAACAATTCAAATCGAAAAGTCCTGAACCATTTTTTGATCTGAGCTTTCTTTTCGTTGTTATATGATGTTAAAGTTAACTAATTAGCGCCTATCTACAACGGAAAACAGAGAAGGTACGACGGGGGTCGGAGTAGAGAGACGGCTTTCTGGTGTATAGACAGGCGCTGATTAGCTAACCTAACATCACATAACAACGAAAAGAAAGCTCAGATCAAAAAATGGTTCAGGACTTTTCGATTTGAATTGTTGTTCTGTATCTGATAGTGTTGTCCATATGCGTTTGTTTAGTTACACCCTGTATATATATATACAGGGTGGTCCTCGTAACGGTCGCCACGATTTTTAAGGCACTTACAATAATCTGACATAAAAAAGTCATAAACAGAAATTTATCAGTCTCTAACCGGCAACAAATTGCAATAATAAAAATTGACCAAACATTTTTTTTCCATAAAAAAGCAAGGTCATCTTTATTTTTTTAAATGGAACCCCCTTTTTTTATTGCATATTCTTGTAGCTTATCTCGAGAGCTTTCCAAAACACTATAATAAAGTATTTTTTCATTAAGTATTTTTTGAGTTATTTTATATTTTAATCTGACATATTTTGACATAAAAAATAAAATATCTCGTAAAATATTTAGTTTTCGATAATCTTACCGTAATACTTTTATGTACAGAATAATGAGAAAAATCAATTAGTGTAAAAAAAATAATTGTTTTTAAGAAAAAGTATGTAATTATTTACAATGTATTTTTTTAAACAATTATTTGTTTTTTCTATACACTAATTGATTTGTCTCATTATTCTGTACATAAAAGTATTACGGTAAGATTATTGAAAACTAAATATTTTACGAGATATTTTATTTTTTATATCAAAATATGTCAGATTAAAATATAAAATAACTCAAAAAATACTTAATGAAAAAATACTTTATTATAATGTTTTGGAAAGCTCTCGAGATAAGTTACAAGAATATGCAATAAAAAAAGGGGGGTTCCATTTGAGAAATGAAGATAACCTTGCTGTTTTATGGAAAAAAAAAATGTTTGGTCAATTTTCAATTTTAAGTGCCTTAAAAATCGTGGCGACCGTTACGAGGACCACCCTGTATATATATATATATATATATATATATATATATATATATATATATATATATATATATATATATATATATATATATATATATATATATATATATACAGGGTGCTGTAAAAAGGTACGGCCAAAATTTAGGGAGATATTCCTCACACCTAAAGGATGAAAAAATGTTATATGAACATGGGTGCGGAAACGATTTTTTCAGGAGTTATATTGAAAATACTGTTGACTGTTATACTTACACAAGAAACAATTGAGGATTAAACATTGTGGACGACAATCGTTTAATCAGTAGGTTTATTAACATTTATTTTTAAAGTGACCTTGAGTATGGTTACAACAACTGTTGAAAATGTCCACCATTCGCCCAAATACAAGCATTGACACGTCGACGCATTGATTCACGGACACGTTCAAATATGCCTGGCGTATAGCGGATTGTCTCGCAGCCTGCAGTGATACGATCACGAAGACCCTGAATATCGCACACTGGTGTAGCATGTACGATTGTTTTTAAATGTCCCCAGATAAGGTCACTACCTCATTTAGCCGTAACGTCGCATACTCAAAAAAGAAGCTCTAACTCCAGAAAAAAGCGTTTCCGCACCCATGTTCATATAACATTTTTTCATCCTCTAGATGTGAGGAATATCTTCCTAAATTTTGGCCGTACCTTTTTAGAGCACTCTGTATGCTGTTATGTTAATAAAGGCTATGACTAAATGTTTATGTCTAATAAGATGTTTATTAACCTGAATACTTTACAATACTGATCATGGATGCAAGATGTGCTCATCGTATATTGCTATATAATACGACGCTTAGCGCCATCTATTGCTACGTATGTTGATTAACTCCCAAACCGTGTTTAAACGTTAATTACATGTATCTATAACATGCCCTTCCTTACGGCTTAATAGAGCATATAGTCACCTAAACGACTTGGCTTTTTTGTCGTTCTCTCCGACTTTTTTAACTCTTGAGAAGGATTGAGTGTTTGCTGTTCTCTCTGTTGCTCTACTTGTTCTTCTTGTTGGGTTGACCTCCTAGACTGATAAAAGTTTCCAGGACTTCTAACTCTTTCCTACCATGGCCTTATGTGTTGTTCATTGCACCTTAGCATGGTTTTATCTTCCATTTGCACCACATAAGAACGAGGATGTCTTGACTTTTAAACTATTATGCCTAATAGGCATAATTATAGGCATATTAGCCACTTTTTCGGATGTACCTTATTTTCCACCCATACGCTTTGATTTGGATGAAAAATTGTTGATTGCCTCGATCCCGTGTTGCCTTGCTTCTTTAGTTAATTGTGCTTTTTACTGGTTCACTGTAAATATGCTAATGCCCATATAAAATTGCGAATGGGGCAACCATAAAATTTATCTGCTGGATTCCACCCGTGTGAAGTAAGAGTTGTATGAGAGCATAATGTCTTAAACGGACATAGTTAGGGATTTGTTCATTAGATTTTTAATTGTTTGAATTGTCCTTTCTGCCAATTCATTAGACTTTGGATAATATGGACTGCTAGGCTTCCATGTTATAAAACACTTACTTAAGAATTCTTGAAATTCTCTTGACGTTAAAGATGGATCATTTTCAGAAATCAATACTGTTGGCAATCCGTATAACATAAATATGTTTTTAAACTGTTCAATGACTGATTTTGCATTGTACAAAACTAATTTTTTGACTGTAGCCATATCAGAATAATGGTCCACTACTAACAGATAATCTTTATTGTTTGACTTGTATATATCTGTAGCAATTTGCTCCCACGGCATTATTGGCTATTCTCTTGGTAGTATCTGTGCTGCCGATTTTTTGTTTTGGCACAACTGGCACAAACTTTGCATGACTGAATCATATTTGTTATTGTATTTGACATTCTTGGCCAGAATATTATTTCACGAGCTTTAGCAAATGTTGCTGTAAGTCCATGATGTACATTATATAGTTCTTTAAGCACCAAACTCTGCAATGCTTTAGGAACACCTAGCCTGCGACCTCGACATATTATACCCTCTTGAACACTCAATTCATCTGTGTGATTTATAAACGGCTTTAACACTTCCGGCATTTCTTCTTGTTTAGTAGGCCATCCCTTTTATATGTACTTGATTAGCTTCCTCATTGTTGCATCTTCTTCTGTAGCTTGGTAGCCTGTTATAGTTGTTGTAAGCGCATGTCGTCAAGTAAACTTAGTAATCTTTCTCTGATTGGTTCGATTGTCATTGACGCTGTTACACAGATTTTCCTTGTATCAAGCGGTGCCCTTGATAACGTATCTGCATACTCCATTAGTTTGCCTGGTTTGTATACTAACGTCAGATCATAACTGAGAGTTTTTAATTTCAGACTTTGTAATCGTCGAGACAACTCATCACAAGGTTTGTCCATCAACCCTATAAGTGGCTTGTGATCTGTTTATACTGTAATTGGCTGACCATATGTATAGTACTTGAAGAACTCTAAGCAATGGGCTACCGCTGAAAGCTCTTTCTCTATAGGTGCATATCTTTGTTGTGTAACTGTTAATGCCGCTGAGATATATGCTATGAGTAGACTTCGGATTATATGCAAATTGCATATTTGTTATTTTTTGCATATTTTATGAGAGCATTATAATATAGACAAATTATAATGTTTACAACTAATTAATGTTAATTAATTTTTGCATATTTTGCATATTTACTCGATCTTTGCATATTTTCAAAAAGTTTGCATATTTACATAAATTTTGCATATTTTATTGCATATAATTGAATACATATTCAATTTTTGCTTAAAATGTTTATTATTTAAAAATTATTTAAAAAGTCCGAAATTCAACAACAGCTTGGATTTATTAAAAGCATTTATAGTTTCATGGCAAAAATAATTGAGAAATTAGAAAAAGAGGGCATGAACCTGTTAGAATTAATTATAGAGTTGGAAACTTTATGTAAAAATATTAAAGGTAAAATTGGTGCAGCAATTTTTAAAAAATTGAACGACATTTTGAAAAAAAAATATAGGTTATAAGCTATTAACTAAAAGTCAACAAAATTTTGAGGCGAAATAACTGCTAATGATGATAACAACATTAATTTTTTTATTCTTGAATTAATTAGTAAACTTAAAATGTCCCAATAACATCTGTAGATGTTGAACAGTCTTTTCCTCTTTTTAAATATTTATTTTCAGATAGAAGGCATAGATTTTTTCTGGAAAATTTTGGAAAGCATTTCATAATATATTGTTTTAACTCTTAATAAAAGATTGTATATTTAGTTTTCTTAAGAATATAAATTTAAAATTAAAAATAAGGAAAGGAATATAAGTTTAGTTTAAATATAAAAGTTTATACATACAAATAAAGTTCCTGTTTTTAAATATCGTTATTTTGTATTTTTGTATTTTGTATTTGTAAGATATACAGGGTGCCCTAGACCACCCGTACATCCCTTTTCTTTCAAAAACTAAGCATTTTAGAGAAAAACGTTTTGAACAAAAATTGTATGGTTTTGAGGGGAACATAAGATGGTGTCATTGGTTTGACCTTGGATGGCATCGTTAAGGTCAAGTCAAGGACACCTTTAATTTCTTAAATGGAATCCCCTATTTTTTATTGCATATTCTTATAGCTTATCCCGAGAGCTTTCCAAAACACTATAATAAATTGTGTCTAAGTAGCTGCATATGCATAGCATAAGACTGTCTGGACCAATGAGCATCGAACATAAAATCGCCATATTGATTTACATAACATGCTCATTGGTCCAGACGGTCTTATGCTATGTATATGCAGCTATGTCAATTTGTGTGCGATAGCCCTTAGAATCTGTTACATAAAACGTGAGAGTATGTTCGGCTTCATCTGTTCTACACTTAATGGTTAGTTTGCCCAGTATTGGAATAGTTTGATCACCCATATACATTTTCAATATGTCCTTTATTTTAACTAAAGTGCACGATATTTTATACTTGCCTACTGTTGCTATTGGCAATATATTAGCATCTGCTCCTGTGTCTAGTTTAAATTGTACACTTGCTCCCAAAATTTGTACTGGTTGAAACCACGCAAATGTGACATGCCTATACTTAATACACGAACTGTGTTTAAACTGTGTGAAACATTATCCTCATCTGAGCTTGAGCTTATTTGTTTGACTTGTTAAACACTCCTGGCTCTTGTACGGCACATTTTAGCAAAATATCTTAACTTTTGACAATAGTTGCAGCTTTTTCCATACGCTGAACATTTACGTAGTTGATGTTGCAATCCATAGTTAGTGCACTTGAACTTTACTTGGGAATTGTTATTTTCTTCTTTTATTTGAGTTTTTTCTGCTGTATTTTTGTTGTTTGTTTAATCTGCCACAATTTGTTGATCTGTAGTTCATTGTTCTGAGTTGACATTACTGAAGCTTGTTGTTTTGATTGTTCTGCTACTCTGCACATGTCTATAGCTGCTAAAGCATTAATTTCATTTCCCTTAGTAAACGTTTCTGTAGTGCTTTGTCTTGAATTCCTACTACCAATCTGTCACGTACCAGACGATCTGATGTGTACCATAACCACAATTCTTTACTTTCTTTTTCAGTTCTAAGACAAAATCATCGATAGTTTGTTGTGTTTGTAGCACACATGAATGAAATTAAAATGAATGGTATATTTCGTTGATATAGGGCTTAAAATGCTCATCAAATTTGTTCAATATAACCTGTACTGTTAGTTGGTCATTTTCTTGCGTAAACGTGAATATCTCATACAAATCTAAGCCTTCCTCTCCAATGCTATAAAGTAATAATACACGTTGACGTTTTACTGGTTTACTGTCCATTTCTGTGGTTGTTAAATATATTTCGAAACGTGCACGCCACTTTGCCCATGCTTTGGATTAACTCCGGATATAAACGGTTGTGGTTGAATGAGTGTGATTCCATATTGTACTTTCTTTATTTCCTGACTTCTGACACTATATTATGTTAATAAAGGCTATGATTAAATGTTTATATCTAATAAGATGTTTATTAACCTAAATGCTTTACAATACTGATTATGGATACAAAATGTGCTGATCGTATATTGGTATATAATAAGACGCTTAGCGCCATTTATTGCTACGTACATTGATTAACTCCCAAACTATATTTAAACGTTAATTACACGTATCTATAACATATACTATTTTTAATCATTTTATTAGTCTCCAAACCAGAAGAGAAGACAATTTTTCAACAAAATCTTGATATAAATTGTACTTCCTGAAATTTGATTCTCATGACAAATGAGATTCTAGCGATATCTAATGCTGATTTTAGATTTAGTGAATCTTCAGATTTCGATCGTTTTAAAAAGACAAAGTTTTAAAAAGACTGCGATCCGTCTTAAACCGCAGTCTTTTAAGTCAAAAAGCCTGTGTTATTATGCTCAGTACTAACACTGTTTTGGACGTGTAAAGTTGTTGGCGTCAAATTTATCTTTTCCGCAATGCACGTCTGAATCGAAATATATATTTCTGTTTGTTTCTTCATAATATTTTTATGTCCTTCTCTTCATCTTGCTTGAATCAACAGGTGACGTCGTATTTGCTTTTGCACAATTAATGACGGGGTTTCTGCTCGTTGAAGAATCTCCGCTCATTAAAGATTATATACTCGTTTCCTTGGTGTATCTTTTTCTATGTCCATCGCCGAATTTTCCATAGAACTATCCATAGATATTACTTGACATCCAATTTGATCATGATTTGAAAAATGTTTTGCCGCAAAACTCTTGAATACATGTAAGGGGCAACCCTCTCCTTCCTTGGGGATCCGAAATGTTGGAATTTTTTTTAATAATACAAATATGTATGTTAATATTACAAACCTCAAAATATATACCAATTGACGCGTATTAATTTTTGAGAACAAAAAATTTAATGATAGTGCACACTACGATAACCACTAAATCAATAAACGAAAAACTGACGATATATATCATGCGCATGCTTCGCTCATTCTCCCTCAATGACCTTTATAAATCAAAAAATGTTTTAATGCCATCTATTAAGAATCAATATAAACTTTCCAAAGATGACGCAAATGTGTAAAGAAAATTTTGTAAAATTTACGTTTTATCTCACACATATATTTAGTTTACTAAATTAATAATTTTATAAAATTATTATAAATTAAGACACTCTTTATAGTTTATACATTGCATTTTATCTTCCAAAATTGTTCTAAAAGAACTAATCGTTGTTATTTGTTTTCCAGATTACGCAAAACTGCAGTACCCTATTGAGTACATGCAAGTGGAAGGGCACAGTTAATCAATGTGACACATATTTCAAGCAAACTTTATCGCGGGATGGCTTGTGCTGCAGTTTTAATTCTTACACTTTTCCAGATACGATACCGGAGAAGTATAAATTTTTACAAAATCAAATTTCACATTGATGTAGGCATGATGCTTTAAGACTTATAAAAGAACTTAAGCCTTGTTGGGTTGCTACTGATTTCAATAAAAAATTCGCAGTTACTTTGTTACTATAACTTTATTGTGTTATTTTACACATGTGCCAAGTGGAATGACTGATAAGCGATAACTGCAATTATAATCATTTCAAAAGCTCTTGCATAATTTTAGAAAAAAATGCGCTTTAGTTATTCTAACTTAACAAAATAAATTTTGTAAACAAAATGAATTTTATAAAGAACATTATAATTTAATCGTTTTGTTTAAATAAATACATCATTATTGCAATCTATATTTACATGCCCAACAAGACTTAAAACAGATAAGACTTAAAAGATAAAAAAATTGATAACACAAAATAAAAGAATATATGTATAATAGGATCATGATATGACATTAGTGTGAGTAAAAGTAGATATGGAAGAAAACCATAGTTGTGTCAGGAGCGAAGTTTTCGCATGACAACTTTGATTTTCTTTCACACTTACTTTTACTCACATTAATATCGTACCACCTTGATATTATAATAAGCGTGCAAATAAATGGTGCGGAAAAAATGCGAAAATAGTGTGAAATACGGTACAAAAGTGATATGAAAGCAATTGTGTGAAAATATTGCAAAAACGATATAAAAGCGATGCAGAAGTGGATAGAAGAAGTGTAGAAACATGTGGAAACTGTGCGGAAATGGTACGAAAACAATGCAAAGACAGTACGAAAACGGTGTGAAAATGGTGCAATGTTACATATTAATATCTAATATACATAGTGTCTCATGACTTCTGTACAATATTTTAACAGCGTATTCTAGAGACAAAATGGAGTGAAAAATCCTAATACGAAAATATCGAGGCAATAGTTTTTGAGTTATAAATGATCATAGTTTGCCAATAATATTGCGCAGAATTCGTGCTTTGGATCGTAACTAGTCTTACACACATGTATCGATCTGTCATCTCTTATTGATTATTACAAGACAAGTAATAAATAAATTGAAACAATAAAACAAAATAAAACGATTATTATTATTATTATTATTAAATAAATTGATTTCCACAAATATTTATCTCATCAAATCAAAAATAAATCTCATTTTTTAAATGTGTGAAAATATTAGATTTATAATTCTATTTAAATGTAATTGATCAACCCCAATTAAATTATGTTCTTTAAAAAAGAATTAAATATTTCATGTATAACATTTATAGCTTATTAATATTAGCTGACCACTATATATAATACCCACACACATAAAAAATAATAAAATCAGGTGTGCAGTAAAAATCAATATCACTTGATTTGTAAAATCGATAACAAATGACAAATCTATACGCACGTATGTGTAGTTACGGATCTGAACGCGCGAGTTCTACGCCAGTGCATGCCACGATCTGCACATTTCGGCCGATTTCCGAGAGTCAACGCCTATCGTGCCCCCCTTGCGTCTTGAGATCCTCGTCTAGCAACCGTAACCAAGCGCGCGACGCTCTGCCTCAGGTACGGTGCATCTGTACCGCGATGCGGTTCCGTACCCCCTTACTGCCAAATATCAATGTTTTAAACGCGATCTCTTTAGAATTTTTTCAAATAATTAATTCAAGAACAAAGTTTCAATACTCGATTATTAATTACATTTACGATATAATAATCCTAAAATATTATTAAATTATATTCGATAGATTAAATTTGTTAAATGTCTCGCGCGCGGAAACTCTTCCCGATATATAAATTAATAAATAATAATAAAGACGCTTTTAATAAAAGCGTCTATTATAAAACTTTAAATTTACAATTATACACCGTACCTGAGGCAGAGCGTCGCGCGCTTGGTTACGGTTGCTAGACGAGGATCTCAAGACGCAAAGGGGGCGCGATAGGCGTTGACTCTCGGAAATCGGCCGAAATGTGCAGATCGTGGCATGCACTGTGCTATCCGAAACCAGCCGAAGCGCCGAGCTCACACGTACGCGGTTTGCGCTTGTGTGCGTCATCCCCTCCACTACGGTTGCGTGTTGCTAGCGTGGCCATTCTGGCATCACTGCCTGCCGCCTTAAATCGCACCCCCCCCCCCCTCACTTCATCATAGACATCAATGCGAACTACTCAAGCAAAGTAATTTATTTTTATACTGACAAAAGGAAGCGCGAGAATCAAGGTCAAATAGCCACCATCGTCAAAAAAAGTAAAGATATATAGGCCTATCGGCCTAGATACAATGTATATTTACTTTTTGGATGTCTCATTAATAAGAACATGAAGTTTTCTAAGTGCAATAATATCATAACGACACAGAGATAAATGCGCTTGATATACAGGATGTTTCACAATCTTCGTACAATATTTTAATAGTGTATTCTAGAGTTAAAATAGAGTCAAAAATCCTAATACAAAAATGTTGAGACTGTAATAGTTTTTGAGTTATAAGCCAGTAAAGTTTGCCAATGATATCGCGTAGGATAGCAGAAGAGGACAGATATACTGTTTTCTGTCTCTCTCCTTCTTATCGAGCCGGCACGAAGACCGGGCGGTACACGTCGCTTGGTCGCTTCTCGATTGCCGCTTCTTGCTATGCCTTAAATGTTTTTTTCAGCCTTTTTGTATGAGATATATTATCTATTATATATCTATTATATAATATATTTATGATTAAGATACGTATATAAATTACTTAAAGTTTTTAATCCACGTAAAAATGCATTTTAAATCGATGATTTGAAAGAAGGAATATCCGTGTGGAGACAACAAAAGGAAAAATCATACATTTTATTGTACGAGAAATGTATCGATTTTCCGACAAATGATTAAAAATAATGAGAAGTACTATAAAAAATTTTAAATATTTAAAAAATATGTCATATAATAATATTTAACTTTAGTTTCTATACATACATATTTACAATATCATTACAATACACAAACGTATATACGGACCACATTTATACGTTTGTGTCGTTGTCAAACGATACTGAATGATGATTTTCCACACTACCTATATGAGGTACCACCAATGGCGCGTAAGATTTTTTTAACGTGGATCTTCGCCTGTAGCCATATCATACCACATTATAATATATAATATGCTCTATTGTATCTGTCATTTATAGAATATTTTTTGCACACTTGCTTTTGCAAATGTGATGTCAATTAGTGACAATAATTTTTTTACACACTTATTTTTGCAAGTGTGATGTCAATTAGTGACAATAATTTTTTTACATACTTGCTTTTGCAAGTGTGATGTCAATTAGTGACATAGCAAGAAGCGGCAATCGAGAAGCGACCAAGCGATGTGTACCGCCCGGTCTTCGTGCCGGCTCGATAAGAAGGAGAGAGACAGAAAACAGTATATCTGTCCTCTTCTGCTATCCGAAGCCAGCCGAAGCGCCGAGCTCACACGTACGCGGTTTGCGCTTGTGTGCGTCATCCCCTCCACTACGGTTGCGTGTTGCTAGCGTGGCCATTCTGGCATCACTGGCGGCAGGAGGCACGAACCAAGCATTCATCTCTTCTGTGGCAGCGGCACTGTCGTATCCGTGTAGGTGTAGGGCATTTACACACTTCCTCAGCCCGACAAATAATTGTTAGAAGACAACATTTGCGGATTTGAAAAAATATGCGAGGTACAAGTGGCTGAATCGGGAATCGAACCCGATTCTTTCGCTTTCCAGGCAACTGCTCTTATCACTGATCTATTCAGACCTCACACCTTATGCCACTTTTAGCACAGTTTTATACGACTCCAGAGCGATGTTGGAATCTCGCTCAATGGATGCAGTGCCGACCGCCACGGAGAGATGACATAACTGCAAATTAACAGTATGCCAGCAGTATGCCAGCTAAAAGAACGATAGGCCGTTTTGCAGCTGATCATCTACTGTATAGCCTGGATTTCGCGCCCAGTGATTTTTAATTATTTTTTTCATCTGAAGAGAAAAAGTTCGGCGGAAAAAAGTTTGATGAAGTGAAAGAAGAAGTCATGATGTGGTTCAAAGGATTGCAGACCTCTATATGACTCAGGAATAACTAGTTCCTTAAACTTAATAAGTGCTTGGATCATGGCGGTAACTATGTCGAAAAATAAAGATATATGTAAGTAATTCTTAAAGTTAAAGATGTGTAAATAAATATTTTTAAAAAATTTTGAGACCTTTGTATTTTTACTTTCCGAACACGCCTCGTGTATCTTCATCGCTGTCTCTATAGTAAATGTTGAAAGATATACACTGTAATACAATTAAATTTCGAGACTTGTTTCGCATTTCCGAACATTTGGTCCATTTGTGCTGTTATCTTTGGGGGTTATTCACAACTCAATACTCAATACGTGGTGCAAGTTCTAAATTATTTGGTTCAATAGTTAATGAGATACAGTCATGCGAAGTTGTGTTACAAAATTTTGTTTAAAAATCGGTGTAATAGAAGGAATGCTTGAATAACGCGCTAACATTAAATTTTGCGTTAAATTAGAGAAGTCGCCAACAGAAACGTTAAAAATGATTTAACAAGCCTACGGAGAATCAGCTATGCATAAGAGTAATGTTTCGAAGATACAGATGACATAAAAAGAAACGTGAATCAAATTTTGAAAGGGCTTGCTTCAGAGGACTATCAGAGCTGCTTTGAGCAATGGCGGAGACATTAGACTAAGTGTGTCGAGTTAGATGGTGACTACATTGACACTTTTTAACTGTCTAAGATTTGTAAGATTAAAAATAAATTTTGTATACGAAAGTCTCGAAACTTAATTATTCCACAGTGTACTTGGCCCAAAACACTATTGCGTCTCTTAATGCAATATTACCTAGAATATTCAGTTTTGTTATCCAGTTTAGGCTGTCTCACAACTTCCACACAATACTTTAATAATGTATTTTAGAAAAATAAAATAGAGTTAAAAATATTTTAATATAAAAATATCAAGGCTACAGTAAAATTGTTAAGTTATAAGCGATCAAAGGTTGCTAATGATATCGTGCAGAACTTCCCGCGCTCAGATCCGTAATTACACTTACTACAAAATCTGATATTGATTTTTACTGCATAGTTGATTTTGTCGTTTTCTATGTGCGTGGATATTATGTATGGTGGTTAGTTAATATTAACGAATTGTAAATGTTAGGCGTAGTAGTTTAGGATGGGCTACTCGAGAAATCATCCATAAAGACTTCGCATTTTCTCGTGAGCGACCAACCTGGTAGCTGGACCATATAACTTTTGCTCTGGAGACGTGCTGGGCATGTCGTCTCTTCGTGGCGGTCGGCACTGCATTCATTGAGCGAGATTCCAACATCGCTCTGGAATCGTATAAACTGTATTAAAGTGGCATAAGGTGTGAGGTCTGAATAGCTCAATGGTAAGAGCAGTTGCCCGGAAAGCGAGAAAGACTCGGGTTCGATTCCCGATTCAACCACTTGTACCTCGCATATTTTTTCTGATCCGCAAATGTTGTTTTCTAACAATTATTTGTCGGGCTGGAAGAGTGTGTAAATGCCCTACACAGATACGACAGTGCCGTTGCCACGGAAGAGATGGATGCTTGATTCGTGCTTCCTACCTTAAATCCACCCTTCAGTCAAAATGCAAAATATTTTATTCTTTCTTAAATAATAATTATACACGCACAATTTAAATGCTTAATTAAAAAATTATCACACATTTAAATAGATTTATAAACCTAATATTTTCACATATTTAAGAAACAAAATTCATTTTTGTTTTGATCACAGAGAGAGAGAGAGAGAGAGAGAGGAGGGAGGGGAAGAGGGGGGAGAGAGAGAAAGAAGTATTTGTGACAATTCATTTATTTATTATCTGTCTTGTAAAAATGAGTAACAGATGACATGCGTGTTATGGCGGCCACACACGTTCCGGTCGACCTGTCAGGTATACCTGCGCAGGCAGACCAGTGCAGGCCTACCGGAGCGTGTGGATGATAAAACTGCGCCGTTATTTTGACCTATGCAGGCGACCGGTGCAAATACGAAAAATCATTCGATATGCCTGCGCAGGCCACGCCTGCGCAGGCAAACCCGAGCGTGTGTAGCAACGTGGGATGTCGTTACGATGTCTTTCGGACTTTTGTGCTATCTGAATCTTTTCAATCTTTTTTTGGTAAAACTCTCGAAGTTGGGCCTATACGCCGATGACCTTCACCTTGACATATGTTATCAAGGACATGATCCTAAGTAACTTTTCCTTATAACTTAATCGGTGGTCATTGTTTATTAAAAAGTTATTAACAAATAAAGTTTGAAAATATACCCGTTTCAATAAATCTTTACATTAGCATCATCACCTCCGATTTGCCACAAAAATTATAAAACCTACTGATTTAAAACTAAAATTTGGTTTGGGTTAGGTTATATCTTCCGGAAGTGGAGCCCCCCGTAGAGGGGGGGGGGGGGCGAAACCCACTGTCTCCACGCATATACTTTACAATGCAAAGCGAGGTCTACCCCACAATTGTTGTGTGGATGGGAAAGTGTATATGCGTGGACTCAATGGGTTCCGCCCCCCCCCCCTCCCCGTAGGGGGGGCTCCACTTCCGGAAAATATAACCTAAACCAAACCAATTTCTGATTTAAAACTAAAATTTAGTTTGGGTTACGTCATATAACCCAAACCAAATTTTCATTTCGAATCAAATTCAATCTTTAAATATCTCAGAAATTATAAGAGACCGCCGGTTAAGTTATAAGGAAAAGTTACTCAGGATCATGACAACAGGTCCTTGACAACATATGTCAAGGTCAAGGTCATCGGCGTATAGGCTCAACTTCGAGAGTTTTACTGAATTTGACTTTTTTATTGCTAATAATAAGCCGACTACCGCTAAAATGTCGTCTGTCGATGCCATGATCAACCGAATACTGACAGATTTATCGGAGCGTGTGGGTACACTGCGGCATCCGGCAGACCTGTGCAGGTCTACCAGAACGTGTGTAGCCGCCACAAGAATAGTTACAGGCCTGAGAGCACGAGTTCTACGCGATATCATTGGCAGACTTTATATTACTTATAACGTAAAAACTATTGTAGACTCTATATGTTTGCATTACAAATTTTACTTTTATTTTATCTCTAGCATATGCTATTAAATATTGTTCAGAGATTTTGAAATGTCCTATGTGTGTGTGTGTGTGTGTGTGTGTGTGTGTGTGTGTATGCGCGCGCAATAATTATGTTCACAGGATATAGATATGTTATGTTCGTGTTCTGTATACGTATATACAGGGTGTCCTAGACCACCCGTACACCCCTTTTCTTTCAAAAACTAAGCATTTTAGAGAAAAACGTTTTGAACAAAAATTGTATGGTTTTGAGGGGAACATAAGATGGTGTCATTGGTTTGACCTTGGATGACATCGTTAAGGTCAAGTCAAGGACACCTTTAATTTCTTTAATGGAATCCCCTATTTTTTATTGCATATTCTTATAGCTTATCCCGAGAGCTTTCCAAAATACTATAATAAAGTATTTTTTTATTAAGTACTTTTTGAGTTATTTTATATTTTAATCTGACATATTTTGATATAAAAAATAAAATATCTCGTAAAATATTTAGTTTTCGATAATCTTACCGTAATACTTTTATGTATAGAATAATGAGACAAATCAATTAGTGTAAAGAAAAAAACAAATAATTGTTTTAAAAAATACATTGTAAATAATTACATACTTTTTCTTATAAGTATGTTGAATTAATTATTTATTGGATATAATCATAAGAATTCACTAGTACAGAAAATAATAAAAAATGAACATGAAATAGTATAAACATTGAGGGAAGGTATTCAAATGTAAACACAAAGCAATATTTCCGCGACCTGCTAACATCAATGTGTATGTATACATGAAAGTTGAAAATATATGTCTTGAAAATGTATTTTTAGCAGATTCATTTATTTATGTGTAGTAAATCGAACGCATGGGCCGGGGGAAGAGGAAAAGGTAAAACTTAAAAAGGACCCCGCACTAATTACATGAGAAATTGGCCATCGGTTAAATCGGCTGGAATTTTTTTATGTTATAGTTCTCATCATTCCGAACAAAAAACCTAATGGTCAAAAAGTCCGTCTATGCATAGTTTTCGAGATATATTTTTTTAAACATTAAAAAAACGATTATTTTGCATGTATGTCTCGATAAGCGTTGGGCTGTATTATCTTCACTCTGTATGCATGGATTGAATACATGTATGCTCGCATGTATGTTGGCATGAATCTGTATCACATGTATAAACATACATGCATGAATATACAGGGTGTCCATGTTTTTTGCACCAGGGTATTGCACTTGGATTTTTCATTCGTATTCACCTGTTTTTGTCCTCAACATTGGATATTCTTCTTCTCTCGAACGGACGTGGTTCGCCCGGAGAGCGTTGTCATTAGTTCTTTTTTCACTCAATACTTGGATTTTTCATTCGTATTCACCTGTTTTTGTCGTCAATATTGGATATTCTTTTTCTCTCGAACGGACGTGGTTCGCCCGGAGAGCGTTGTCATTTGTTCTTTTTTCACGCAATAGTACGATTTTTTCTTCGTATCTAGTTGTTTCTATCATTGCGTCTCGGTCTTATTTAATATTCTTTTCACCCTCATTGTCACAAAAATCTTACAATGCCTTTCACGTCCCGCAAACGTTGTTACGTTTGTAATCGTCAATTCAATCCGCGACAAATGGTGCGAATTGACGATGATCAAGTGATCAGACAAACCGCTATCCTCAGACGAGAAGAACATGGTTCGCAGCCCATCGAAATTGATGATAAATCTAAAATATGTTTTAATTGCAATATCAATATAAGAAACGATATTGACGAAATAGAACGGAATCCAAGTTGCTTGAGACTCAACGTCATTACTGACATTTCCAACCATCCTTGTTTGTTCTGCAGAGCTACGAACAATGTTCGGCGGTTGCCTATCACGGCTAGGGTGAACGTTTTCATTCTGAAGAATATTTACATCCCGGAAACAACAAGATGTTGTGACCGACATTTAGATGAGGATGGTTTGATTCACAAAGCATTGTTACCAGGTTTGACTTCTGTTCACAGGTCATATGTCATTAAAGGTCAGGAGTTGCAAATCTTCTTACAATCCCTCCGTGATGTAGCACTTAACAAGTGCAATTATGAAAATGAAAATGATTTCACTGATGAAGAGTTCGCATCCATAGCTCCTATCACAAAAGAGCAGTTCCGAGAACTGTATACATATTGCGACCCCGTTCCTCAAGCACGTGGTGTTAGAAATATCAGTAAGAAAGATCTCTTGATGTTTCTATGTAAACTACGACAAGGGTTGTCTGATGAATTTCTCAAGGTTCTATTCCAATATTCATCTCGACAAGCGGTTGGTTTGGCAATTGCAAACGTTCGCCAATCTCTTCTTTATAGATTTGTCCCAGCCAATATCGGTTTCCAAGCCATTACTCGGGAACAATATATAGTGGATCATGTAACTTCTTTCGCTAATGAATTATATAATCCCGAACCAGATTCCCCGAGAGTTATTGCTTATATTGACGGAACTTACTCGTACATTCAGAAAAGTAGTAATTTTCGTGTTCTACGTCAATCATATTCAATTCACAAAGGTCGACATTTGATCAAACCTGCTCTGATAGTTGCTCCAGATGGGTACATATTGGCGATTCAGGGACCTTATTTCTCTGATTATTACAATAATGATGCTCAAATGTTGAGTAACGAGTTCCGACGCGATGCTGACACCATGAGAGAGTGGTTCCACGATGGAGATATTTTGATATTGGATCGTGAATATCGAGATGTTCAGCCATTACTGCAAGAGCTAGGGATTGATAATAGAATGCCAGCTTTTCTTATGCCAAATCAGAAACAGTTATCTACTGAAGAAAGTAATGAGTCTCGATTGGTAACGAAAACTAGATGGATAATTGAAGCTAGAAATGGGCATATCAAAACAATTTTCAAGTTCTTCGACCATACAATTATAGTGCCACATCTTCATCATCTTGGTGAGTTTTATAATATTGCGGGGGCGATAATTAATGCGTATCACCCCTTAATTCAAATGGAAGGAGCCAATGCGGAATTGGCACAAGAGCTTCTGAATAGGTCGAAGGAAGTGAACGTTGTTCAAGCACGAGTAGAAGTTGAGAGAATGTGTACCAGGAATGCACAATGGATTCATCTTCAGAATGGTCAGTTACATGATTTTCCACGTTTGTCATTGGAAAGTTTACGGGACTTGACTGTGGGAACGTTTCAGGTCAACCTGGCACCATCGTACATACAAGATAAGATGCAACGTGATGGACAAGAGGAGTTCCAACTCGATTCCCTTCTCGGGGAACCAGGATTGATAAGGGTTCGGATTTTCTCACGATTTCGTCGTGCAACAAAGCATCAAATATTCATAGCATACAATAACGATGTGACAGATGACGATGAGTTGGATACTAGGGACGTAATTTTGGGTCATTATTGCACTTGCAGGTCAGGTGCAAGAACATTGGGTACTTGTGCACATATTGCCAGCGTGTTGTGGTATCTGGGATATGCGCGTCATCAACCGGACATTAGATATCCGTCCTCATCGCTGTTGGATACTGTGTTGGATGCTGCTCACAGGCAACCCCAGCAGAATCTCAATGAACTTGGGAACGTTTGAAATGCTCCCGATCTTTAGGACACCACTTGCGTGGATGGATGATGAACATACGTCATTTCCGATTATTATAAACAGAGGTACACACTCTGGGTGATTACTTCCGCGGAACTTCGATAATTGCTGATTATTTTCAATGGTTTTTGGAGACGAATCACGGGGATCTCTGCCAATGACGATGATATCAGATAATTTTCGATTATTTTCGGATGTTCCGAGGATGATGGATCATGTTTGGTCATCTTCGACTGTTTTAAATGATTTCCGAGTATTTTTAATGATTCCCGATCAATTTTTCCAGCAGTTCTCATACTGAGTGATTATTTTCGAAGAACTCTGATGATTTTTGATTATTGTCTATTCTTTCTGAAGCTTAGTTTGGAAGGATTCAGGCTATTTCCGATTTCCATCGCCAGACTCTACCTAAGTTAATCTTTTCCGACCTTCCCCGATCTATTCTGTACATTGGGTACATCCCTCCAACATCGTGAAACGAAACATCCGATACATTCCTTGATCTCTCTGAATGATGAAAGAATTTTTCACCCATTTCGAACGTTGAAGTATGATAGGGGTATTCCCCATTTTTTTGGACATCCTGTATATTCATGCAAGTATGTTTATACATGTGATACAAATTCATGCCAACATACATGCGAGCATACATGTATTCAATCCATGCATACAGAGTGAAGATAATACAGCCCAACGCTTATCGAGACATACATGCAAAATAATCGTTTTTTTATTGTTTAAAATAATATATCTCGAAAACTATGCATAGACGGACTTTTTGACCATTAGGTTTTTTGTTCGGAATGATGAGAACTATAACATAAAAAAATTCCAGCCAATTTAACCGATGGCCAATTTCTCATGTAATTAGTGCGGGGTCCTTTGAAATATACCAAAGTACATGCATGGACAGGAAGCACGCACACACACACACACACAAGGAGGGGTGCAAGGGGGGCCTTCGGCCCCCCTCCCGCACCCACCCCGCCGGTAGGCAGGGTGGACCTCGCTTTACAATGTAGCATGTACTTTGTAAGTTGTAAAGCGAGGTCCACCCTGCCTACCGGCGGGGTGGGTGCGGGAGGGGGGCCGAAGGCCCCCCTTGCCCCCCCCCCGTGTGTGTGTGTGTGTGTGCGCGCGCGCGCGCGCGTGCTTCCTGTCCGTGCATGTACTTTGGTATATTTCAAACTTTTTTTGTTAATAACTTTTTAATAAGCAACGAGCGACGATTAAATTAGAAGAAAAAGCTACTCAGGATTATGTCCTTGACAACATATGTCAAGGTCAAGGTCATTGGGGCTGGGTCCCCTATTCGCTATATTTACCAATAACTCAAAAAGTACTTAATAAAAAAATACTTTATTATAGTGTTTTAGAAAGCTCTCGGGATAAGCTATAAGAATATGTAATAAAAAATAGGGAATTCCATTTAAGAAATTAAAGGTGTCCTTGAAACCAATGACACCATCTTATGTTAACCTCAAAACCATACAATTTTTGTTCAAAACGTTTTTCTCTAAAATGCTTAGTTTTTGAAAGAAAAGGGGTGTACGGGTGGTCTAGGACACCCTGTATATGTATATATGTTCAAGTATACATGTACATATATTTTTCTAGATACAAACACACGCGCATACATACATATAAAAAAAGATTGTGGAACCCGAAAATAAAAGAGCAAAACGAAGATTCATTTTTACAATTTAATAATTTGCAATAAAAATATTAAAATAGACAAAAACACAATTTTTATTCATTTTAATATGTATCAGAATAAAAATGTGTAAAACCTACGAACATTAAGTTATACAAACATTAATTAATACAGTCCTATGTTTAATGTATTTAAATATAATCATCATGTGTGTATATGTATAATATTGCACATATTTTCCGATTAACATAGTTTTTTTCTTGTTATAGTATGAAACGATCTGCTGCTTGCGGGTTCGAGACTGGTATGACTATAATAATAAATTCTGATCCCAATGATTACCATGCTGCTATTATCGGAGCATATGGAGTAAAGGTAATTTGATCAATTTTCTTTTTATTTCTTTACGTTATCTAAAACAATTTTTTTCGGAAATAAAATGTCTTATACCATTAAAGAGAGACAATAATTAATAATTATATTACATAATTACAATTAACTGGTTTCTTCCCGGTTAATTGTAATTACGGTTATCACTTATGAACCTGTAATATTAAATCTCATTGCATTTATATGTATATATTCTATGTCATATATATTTCACATACACACGCACACGCGCACCCCCAACCACCGCACGTCCGCAACCGCGCACGTGCGCGTTGAAAAAAATTTTTATTGGAACAAAAAAAAAGAAATTGATTATCAAGAACAATTTGCGCATTGCCTACCGCGCTAAGTTCATAATTAGCCCGTTTTTCCTTTCGTTATTTTAATTATCTCAGAACCTTTATTGTAAATATTCGAAAAATCAATATTTTATAAGATATTTCATAGTGATAAGGTTTTCTTTAATAAAATTGCCGATTTCAAAAGTTTAACAAGAACTTTATTATTTATACACAATGCAGATGTTATGTTCTTCAGACGATACTTTGTATATTGTGAAATGTTGCTGCAATGTTGTCACAGCATTGCAGCAACATTAAAATGTCCACCCTCAGTAACATTGCAATATTATGGTAACATAACAATAATGCAATGTATTAATAATAATGCGAGGCAAACCAATGATTTGAGAGGCACAGAAGCAATGAATGCCAAAGAATGCAATCAGGTTCAGAGTAGATATTTTAAACACCTTCTGTAAACTGTTTGCAAATGTACTTGAAATAATAAATAAATAATTTATCTCGTAATTGTAATAAATGTCACCTAAGATTTGTCTGCGCAGTCGCCTAGCTCCTAAGCGACGCGTCAGAGAACATGGGTTGCTTCACAGAAAATGGTCCTCTCTGCGAGATCTATCGTTTCTCAGAGTTTGTCGCAGAGGTCCCGAATCACCCTGTATATGTATATAAATACAGAGTGTTAGAAAAGTCTGGAAACGGTCAAATATCTCGTAAACAATGCATTTTAGAAAAAAATGTTTCAGACAAAAGTTGTATGGTTTCAAGGGGGACATAAGGTGGTGTCATTAATTTGACCTTGAATAGTTGCTTGAAGGTCACGTGAAGGTCATCTTCAATTTTTTAAATGAAACTGCCTACTTTTTATTGCATATTCTTGTAACTTCTCTCGAGAGCTTTTCAAAACACTATAATAAAGTATTTTTTTATTAAGTACTTTTTGAGTTATTTTATATTTTAATCTGACATTTTTTGATATAAAAATTAAAATATCTCGTAAAATATTTAGTTTTCGATAATCTTACCGTAATACTTTTATGTTCAAAATAATGAGACAAATTAATTAGTGTAAAGAGAAAAACAAATAATTGTTTAAAAAAATACATTGTAAATAATTACATACTTTTTCTTAAAAACAATAATTTTTTTACACTAATTGATTTGTCCCATTATTCTGAACATAAAAGTATTACGGTAAGATAATCGAAAACTAAATATTTTACGAGATACTTTAATTTTTATATCAAAATATGTCAGATTAAAATATAAAATAACTCAAAAGTACTTAATGAAAAAATACTTTATTATAATGTTTTGAAAAGCTCTCGAGAGAAGTTACAAGAATATGCAATAAAAAGTAGGCAGTTCCATTTGAAAAATTGAAGGTGACCTTCACGTGACCTTCAAGCAACTATTCAAGGTCAAATTAATGACACCACCTTATGTCCCCCTCGAAATCATACAACTTTTGTCTGAAACATTTTTTTCTAAAATGCATTGTTTACGAGATATTTGACCGTTTCCAGACTTTTCTAACACCCTGTATTTATATATACAGGGTGATTCGGGATCTCTGCGACAAAATGTTGCGTCCGCGGATCGAAATCGAGATAAATCGAATCACGCAAGACACAACCGGCACTCACACTCCGCGTCGCAAATAATAACTCTTAGTTATGAAAGAACAAGAACTTTAATAAAACAGAACTATATAACTATTCACAGAAATAGAAAACAGAGAATATCGTTAATAATCTTAAACACGTCCGCGCGGATTGACATCCGTCACCAGACTCTCAAGATGGCCCATCACTCTCAAGATGTCCGCCGTTGTTTTAACAATAAACTCCCCGGCAACGCGCTTAGATACGATCTCTCGGAGACGGGCATAATCCAGTGATGCAACAATATATATACAGAGTGATTCAGGACCTCTGCGACAAAGTCTGAGGTCTATATACAGGGTGTCCCATTTTAATCGTGTACCCCGATTAACATCGCAGAAAGTGGTCGGATGAAAAAATGTTTTAGACAAAAGTTGTTGGGTTTTGAGGGGGCCACGTGATAAAAATATGGACTTGACTTTGAGTAATCTTTTCAAGGTGAGCTCAATGTGTTCGATGTTTTCTTAAATGGAACCCCCCATTTTTTATTGCATGTTCTTGTAGCTTATCTCGAGAACTTTTCAAAACACTATAATAAAGTATTTTTTCATTAAGTACTTTTTGAGTTATTTTATATCTTAATCTAACATATTTTGATATAAAAAATAAAATATCTCGTAACATATTTAGTTTTCGATAATCTTACCGTAATACTTTTATGTACAGAATAATGAGATAAATCAATCAGTGTAAAAAAAAAAACAAATAATTGTTTTAAAAAATACATTGTAAATAATTACATACTTTCTCTTAAAAACAATTATTTTTGTAAAAATATAAAATAACTCAAAAAGTACTTAATGAAAAAATACTTTATTATAGTGTTTTGAAAAGTTCTCGAGATAAGCTACAAGAACATGCAATAAAAAATGGGGTGTTCCATTTAAGAAAACATCGATCACATTGACCTCACCTTGAAAAGGTCACTCAACGTCAAGTCCATATTTTTGTCATGTGGCCCTCTCAAATCGCAACAACTTTTGTCTAAAACATTTTTTCATCCGACCACTTTCTGCGATGTTAATCGGGGTGCATAATTAAAATGGGACATCCTGTATATACACGACAAAAATATGCAGGGTGTCTCATTTTATTTTTGGCAGTCAAATATCTCAATATTACGTAGCTTTAGAAAAAAATTTCAGACGAAAGTTGAATTCATTGATTTCAAGGGGGACATAAGATAGTGGCAATGATTTGACTTTAGATAGTCGTTTGAAGGTCACGTGAAGGTCACCTTCAATTTCATAAGTGGAACTCCCTATTTTTCATTGCATATTCTTATAGCTTACTTTGAGAGCTTTCCAAAACACTATAATTTCGAGTTATTTTATATCTTATTTTGACATACTTTGATATAAAATAACTCGAAAAATACATAATAAAAAATACTTAATTATAGTGTTTTGGAAAGCTCTCGATGAAAGCTACAGGAATATGTAAAGAAAAATAGGGAGTACCATTTAAGAAATTGAAGGTGATATTCACGTGACCTTCAAACAACTATCCAAGGTCAAATCATTGCCACCGTCTTATGTCCCCCTTGAAACTATACAACTTTTGTCTAAAACATTTTTTTTTAAACTACATAATATCGAGATATTTGACTGTCAAAAATAAAATAGAACATCCTGTATATGGATATATATATAGAGTGTTCCAGGAGGAAAAGTCAATATTCTGGGAGGTGATCGTATCGGTCATTTTAAGCAAAAATGTTCATATGAATATACAGGGTGTGTCAAAAGTCTGGATACACTCAAATATCTCGTAAACATTGCATTTTAGAGAAAAATATTTCAGACGAAAGTTATAAGGCTTGAAAAGACGCATTCAACGTTAATAGCTGTTTGACCTTGGATGGCGTTGCCAAAGTCAGATCAAGGTCAAATTGAATTTTTTAAATGGAATTGCCTACTTTTTATTGCATATTCTTGTAGCTAATCTCGAGAGCTTTTCAAAACACTATAATGAAGTATTTTTTCATTAAGTACTTTTTGAGTTATTTTATATTTTAATCTGAAATATTTTGATATAAAAATAAAATATTTCGTAAAATATTTAGTTTTCGATAATCTTACCGTAATACTTTTATGTATAGAATAATGAGACAAATCAATTAGTGTAAAGAAAAAAACAAATAATTGTTTAAAAAAATACATTGTAAATAATTACATACTTTTTCTTAAAAACAATTATTTTTTTTTACTAATTGATTTGTCTCATTATTCTGTACATAAAAGTATTACGGTAAGATTATCGAAAACTAAATATTTTACGAGATATTTTATTTTTTATATCAAAATATGTCAGATTAAAATATAAAATAACTCAAAAAGTACTTAATGAAAAAATACTTTATTATAGTGTTTTGAAAAGCTCTCGAGATAAGCTACAAGAATATGTAATAAAAAGTAGTCAATTCCATATAAAAAATTCAATTTGACCTTGATCTGACCTTGGCAACGCCATCCAAGGTCAAACAGCTATTACCGTTGATTGTGTCTTTTTAAGCCTTACAACTTTTGTCTGAAATATTTTTCTTTAAAATGCAATGTTTACGAGATATTTGAGTGTATCCAGACTTTCGACACACCCTGTATGTCTTATTCCCCACGGTTTCCGAGATAGAGCTACTTGAATGTACGTCTCGTGTATTCACTTTTCTTCTGTACACTTCAACCTTCATCCGTGAACCTGTACAGTGAAGTGTACAGAAGAAAAGTGAATACACGAGACGAACTGCTCGCTCAAATAATGGATGCTAGTGCCCGCATAAAGGAACGTCACGATGTACTCAGACGAGCAACACGCCATGTTCACACAACAGTTGAAAAATGCATTGATGTTAACGGTGAAATTTTTGAAAATTTATTATAATCTGTAAAAAATGTATCACTTGAACAATAAATATTAGAAATAGTACGTAGTATTTCTTTCTTGTCAGTAATTTTGCAACTGTACATTCAAGTCGCTCTATCTCGGAAACCGTGGGTAATAGGACATATATCCATATGAACATTTTTGCTTAAAATGACCGATATGATCACCTCCCAGAATATTGACCTTTCCTCCTGAAACACCCTGTATATATATATATATATATATATATATATATATATATATATATATATATATATATATATATATATATATATATATAACAATTTAATAATATTAACAAATAATAATAACAAATTGATTAGATAATGATGTAAACGGAAAATAATATATTAATTAATATTTATTGATATATGTTGGAAATAACGATCCTAGAGTGCTCGTAGTTGTACTGTAGTATTAAGTTGGTACTAGTGGCGTCTCTAGTACCGTCCACATTATTATGTTTTTCTTACGTTGGCGAAAGTGCCTTCTTCCGTTGCGCCTGTTCGTCTCCTCGACACGAGTCACGCGAGCTAAATCTTTACAAGTTCATTTTATACTTTTATATTTATATACTTTTATAATAAACGCAGTGAAACCGGTTAATCCAAGAAACTGAATAGTGTACAGTTACTACCACCCGCATCGCACAATTCCATCAGGTTATGGGCCCAGGACTTGTTTCCGTACTGCGCGTTGTGTAAAGGAAAAGTGAACAAGTTCGAATCAAGATGGCCACAGCACATGGGATTCAGAGTATCGACAAGCTAATTGAAGAGAACTATGAATCATGGAAGATTCAAATAAGAAGCGTACTGGTATGTAACGATTTATGGGATTACGCGAATGGTGCCGAGATAATGACTGAGAAAAATGCAGCGGCCTGGACAGTGAAAGACCAGAAGGCGCTGGCATTAATAGTGTTTAGTGTATCGCGCGGACAATTAAATCATGTAAAAAGAGCACAGACATCGAAGGCCGCGTGGGAAGAACTCAAGCGCGTACACGAATCGAAGGGACCGGTTAGAAAAGCCACTCTCTACAAACAATTATACCGAATGAAAAAAGACTCGGGAATTACCATGAACGCGTATATAAATAATTTTACCAACAAAGCCGAACAGTTGACCGAGGCGGGAATCAAAATACCAGATGATCTTTTGTCGATAATGTTATTATCTTCATTACCCGACGATTTTGAAAACTTTAGCATAGCGATAGAGTCTCGGGACGAAATTCCGGATATCAATAGCCTGAAGGTCAAATTACTGGAAGAAGAAGCGCGCCAAGATGAACGAGCTGGAAGAAACGATACGGGAAAAGGATAGAATAATGACGCATTATTTTCTTGTGCACACGTTCGTGATAAACAAAAACGTATAAATTCGGCAGATAAATATACGAAACAAAATCAAAAGAAATTTAACGGAAAGTGTTTCAATTGCGGTAAAATCGGACATGAAAGTGCGGACTGTCGAATAAAAACAAAACACGGTGAAACGAATAACAGATATGATGCTATGACCGCTATAGTGTGCAATACTGAAGTATTGTTTAGATTCGTCAAGCACGGGCGAAATTAATTCAGAAGTGAAAAATCGTGGTTCAAAAAACACCGTAAAGCTAAAAGACGCAATGTTAATTCCCGCGTTACGAAATAATCTAATGTCAGTTTCTATGATCACAGACAATGGATACACGGTAGTATTTGATAAAAATAGTGCAACGATAAAACGCAGAGACGGATCCACAGCTTTAACAGCAACGAAGAGGAATCAACTCTACGTAGTAAACGAAACGAAAAACCACGCGATGGCTGTTCACAAAATCTACGACGATAAATTGACTCGTTGGCATCAAAGGTATGGACATTTAAATGTTGCAGATTTGAAAAATTTAAAAATAAAGAAATGGTTAAAGGTGTTGAATTTACAACAAAAACTGACGGATTTCAATGTGAGATCTGTGATCAAAATAAGCTGCATGTTCAACCGTTTAAGCCGTCAAAAAACAGAGAGACCGAGGTACTGAATTTGATACACCCTGATATTTGCGGTCCGATGAATGTTGAATCATTAGGAGGATCGAGGTATTTCGTTACATTTATTGATGATTACTCAAGATATATCGAAACTGTCATGCTCCACAAACGATCTGATGTTTTGAAGGCTTTCAGAAATTACAAAAGAAGAGTGGAAAACCAAACAGGACAACGTATCAAGAAATTACGCACGGACAATGGGAAAGAATATTTGTCCAATGATTTCAAAAAATTTTTGGAAGATGAAGGCATCGCTCGGCAACTTTCTGTGGAATATACTCCGCAACAGAACGGTGTTGCAGAACGCGCAAATAGGACGATTGTCGAAATGGCATGAAGCATGCTGCAACAATCTGGATTACCGCAATCCCTATGGGCCGAAGCAGTGAATACGGCGACATTCATAAGAAACAGATGCCCTACAAAATGCTTAAACGATAAAACTCCGATTGAAGCGTGGACGAATAAGAAACCTTATGTGGGCTTTTTTCGCATTTTTGGAAGCAAGGTCATCGCATTAAATAAAGGTCCTAAACGCGGAAAGTTCTTCCGAAAGGGAGATGAATATGTCTTAGTCGGATATTCAGATGAAGCTAAAGCATACAGATTAAGCCACGAACGAAAACTGTAATAAAATCACGCGACGTTAAATTTTACGAGAAGCTTCATTCATGCAACTATGATTGGGATGATCTAACTAAAAATGACCCGAATAACAATATAAATGAAAAAGGAACGCTGAAAATTAAATCGATGCCATTATTAACGGATCTTCAAGACTTGGAAGCTAATGAAGAAATAACAAACGAATATGATCAACAATTCGAAGATAACGATTCAGAAGATGAAGTCGATGAAGTTCCAGAAGAAAGAAAGGAAAATGAAAATAAAGATTTACAACGAGGTCGTGGACGTCCTAAATTATTGAAAACCGGTCAACGAGGAAGACCTAAGAAAATGTATCAAAAGCGCAATGATGCTAATCATAATCCCATGGATGTAGCTGAGGCTATGAATCGAAGCGATCGATTAGAATGACTAGCAGCTATGAAGACTGAATTTAAAACTTTGCAAGAAAATAATACCTGGACATTGGTGCCAAGACTAGAAGCGAAGAAAATACTTACCAGCCGATGGATTTTTAAAATAAAACAAGGTCCAAACGGAGAAACTGAAAAATACAAAGCAAGATTAGTAGCTCGCGGACATACACAACAAAAAGGGATAGATTATGAAGAAGTCTTTGCACCTGTCGCACGGTACGAATCGATTAGGGCGTTATTGGCCGCGTCCGTAAACGAGGAAATGTACGTGGACCAAATGGATGTCATTTCCGCTTACGTACAGGGAGAACTTACTGATGAGATTTTCATGGAACAGCCTGAAATGTTTATTGAAGAAAATCGAAAAGATATGGTATGCAAGTTAAAGAAATTATATGGCTTGAAGCAATCGGGACGCGAGTGATATCGAAAACTCGACAATTTCCTTTTAAGCCTTGGAGGTAGAAGAACTGAAGCGGATCCATGTATCTACACGTTCAACGAAAATGAATCTCGAGTGATTCTTATAGTATACGTTGACGATTTAATTCTAGCCTCTAGAAGATACAACGAACTTGCGAAGATAAAGAAGAGTTTACAATATACTTTCAAGATGGTCGATCTTGGACCAATTAACCACATCCTAGGCATGGATATCAAGAGAGAAGGCTTAACTGGAAAAATTTGTTTATCTCAAGCAAAGTATGTAAAAGATTTAATAAGTAAATTCTACATGAATGATGCAAAAGACGTATCAACTCCACTCGAAACAAACATAAGAATTTCAAAAGATTTAGGTCCCCAAAATGACGAAGAACGTTTAGAAATGCAGAAGAAACCATACCGTGAACTCGTTGGTGGATTAATCTATTTAGCAAATGCTACACGCCCCGACATCTCATTTGCTACTAATACTCTAAGCCGTTTTTGTTCAGATCCTGGTACATCGCATTGGCTCGTCGCAAAAAGAGTATTGAGATATTTGAAAAATACCTCACATTACGGAATTACTTACGTGAAGAATAAGGATAAACTCCAAGCATTTACTGATTCTGACTGGGCTGGTGACATCGATGACAGGAAGTCGTGTACAGGAAATATAATAATGCTAGCTGGTGGGCCTATAAGCTGGCGATCCAAAAAACAGGCTTCAGTGGCCTTATCGACCATAGAAGCCGAGTACGCAGCGCTGGCTGAAGTCTCCAAAGAAGTAGTGTATTTGAAAAGATTGTTAAATTATATGGGTTTTGAAAAATATGTAGAGTCTCCCATACGCATATTTTGTGATAATCAAAGTGCAATAGAGTTATCAAAGAATGCCGTTTTACATAAGAGGAGTAAACATATAGATATAAGTTTTCATTTCACGAGAGAATTAGTAGAAAGAAAAGAAATTGAAATAACTTACTTAAGAACAGACCAAATGTTGGCGGATATTTTGACGAAGTCATTACCAAAAATTAAACACGAAAGATGTGTAATTATGTTAAGTTTAGAATAGTGTAAAATTTGAAGTATTCATTTTAGTTATTTGCTCTGTATATTAGACGCACTCTACGATAGGAGGGGTGTTGGAAATAACGATCCTAGAGTGCTCGTAGTTGTACTGTAGTATTAAGTTGGTACTAGTCTCGTCTCTTGTACCGTCCACATTATTATGTTTTTCTTACGTTGGCGAAAGTACCTTCTTCCGTTGCGCCTGTTCGTCTCCTTCGTCGACACGAGTCACGCGAGCTAAATCTTTACAAGTTCATTTTATACTTTTATACTTATATACTTTTATAATAAACGCAGTGAAACCGGTTAATCCAAGAAACTGAATAGTGTACAGTTACTACCACCCGCATCGCACAATTCCATCAATATATTTATTCCTCGTGCGTATATATATATATATATATATATATATATATATATATATATATATACGCACGAGGAATAAATATATCAATAAATATTAATTAATATATTATTTTCCGTTTACATCATTATCTAATCAATTTGTTATTATTATTTGTTAATATTATTAAATTGTTATTAATTGAAATATCGACAAAACGGGAAGATTACGATTTCTCCGGCCCCTTGATTTGACGATGGTTTCTAGTAGTTTTAACGCTGAACAAGAAATTATATAGGTCTTATAAAGCATTGCTTTAGTTTTCGAGATATGGAATTTTTAAGATTACAATTTGATAATTATACAGAAAAAAGGCAACCTCACATATGACCTTGACCTTGACATATGTTGTCAATCGTCCTAAGTGACTCTGACCTTAAAAAAAGTGACAGTCACGATCTGTTCAAAAGTTACAAAGCATTAAAGTTTCCGTTTTGTACAATACGAAATCACGATACAATGCCAATATCATTCGATCGGTACTTTGTTTACATTCTTCTTACAGCCTACATTCTTCTTACAGTAACCAAACCCAAACCAATTGTTGTATGGATGGGAAAATTTATGCGTGGACACAATGGGTTCCGCCCCCCTGGGGAGGCTCCACTTCCGAAAGATATAACCTAACCCAAACCAATTATTGTGTGGGTGGGCCTTGTTTCGCACTATAAGCAGGGACCGGTGTGCAGAGCTGCCAGTTCGTGGGAAATGGGAGTCCCCACCACTTACCGCGGGACTTACTAACACAGACGTAGTCGCTACGTCATAGCGTGTACGTGTAGCTTCGTGCGTGGGGGCAGACTACGAACAGCACTGAGCGATCACGAAAACGTTCGCCGCTCGCACATGTTCGGCCGTCGAATTTTCCTATTCGCTTGCAATATATGCAATATATATATTTCTATGCAATACAACAGAATAAATGCAATTAGTAGAATAAATATAATTAGAATGGAAATAGAATATTTATATTATATATAATAGAATAAATAAAATTTATCTTCCATTCTTTTATGTAAGAGAAATAACTTGATAATAAAATAATAAATATAAAAACTCAACAATAATTATATTTTTAAAAAAATAGCGGGGATTATAACTTTTGAGGTATGTTTAATACATATTACATATAACTGACATGCTAGATTCAATAATTACTCAGCTTTTAAGGAATATAAATTAATAGAATAATATAAATTTAGATAAACACAGTTTATATTTATAGCTGAATGTAAAAATTATTAAAAAATACAAAATAAAATAAATAAAATATAATAAAATATAGAAATATAAAATATAATAATAAAATAAAAATATAAAATATAAAATATAATAAATACAAAAATGCTTAAGAAGCAAATTGCGTATGTACATGTATGTATTTAAATTTTAAAAGTTCTTAAGACTAGAATAACAAATAATAAATAAATTTTGAAAAGTTCTTAATATTAAACGTTTCGATCCTCGACTGGACCCTCTTCAGTAAAAACAAATTGAAAGAACGAGAAAAGGTTCTTGTTAAGACTATTGTTGAAACGCATTTTAACAGCCAGCGTAAATTAAAAACAAAAATAAAAAGCTTTATATTAATAATCGATTATGGTATTATTATATGATAATATTATTGTTGCATCTCTTCTTCATCGTCGTGTGAATGCAATGTTAAGTTGCTTTTTCGCTCAGGTATTGATTTTTTATATAAATTTTCTGTCATGTGGAGAGTTAGATGTTCATGTGTCACTGCCATAGTGCGAGCAGTTTTATCATTAGCTCTTAAAGCGTATTTTATAACGCAAATTGAATTTAATGTCTCAATGGACATATTATTTCTTTTTCTTGTTTTTGCATCTGGAATAATGGAAAATACGCGTTCAGCTTCAGCGTTTGAGTGAGAAAGAGTTCTTACAATGCTTAAAAGCGATCGTAAATTTGGAAAACGTATATTTTCTTCGTCCGTAAAATACAAACCGATTTGTCTCCACATATCATCGAAGGATAATTTAGACCAGTCGACTTTTGTAGGTAGATCGACTTCATATAAAGATTTCCATTCATTTCGCACTTCATCTTCATCGACTAATTTTCCTAATCTGCGATTAACCTGCAGTACTCTAAAAACCGTTGACTCTCGATCACACTCGAACAATGCAGTTTTCTTCTCGAAAACTGCAACACAATGTAAAAAGTTATCGTCGATTGGAACACGATCACGAATTTGTTCACATGCTTTTATATAAAATTGCAAACAATTTTCTCGAATAAAATCGACGTCTATCAGGTATATAAATATGAAACCGGAATTTGCCCATAGATGGCCCTAGCTGTCAATGTAGTTACCGTCAAACCGCGTCATTGGCGCCATTTTCTTGTTTTGACATCTGATAAAAATTTTCAACTCACAACAATACAAGTTTCATACAACAGCATAGTTTTTAATAGCGTTGAACATGTCGAATTTTGTGCCTGGAAACTACGATTTGCGGACAGCATTGATTTTCTGTTACCATTTGAAGAAAACTGCTGCAGAATCGCATCGAATGCTTGTCGAAGCTTATGGTGAGCATGCTCTTGGTAAATCACAGTGCTTTGAGTGGTTTAAAAAATTCAAAAGTGGCGATTTTGACGTGAGAAACGAAGAACGTGGAAGACCACCGAAAATCTCTTATGAGCTGCTAAAACCTGGTGAAACCGTTAATACTGAACGCTACCGACAACAAATGATCGATTTGAATCAAGCTTTGCGTGAAAAACGACCAGAATATCAAAAAAGGCAACACAAAGTGATTTTGCTTCATGATAATGCACCATCACACACAGCAAAACCGGTCAAGGAAACGATTGAGGCGTTTAGTTGGGAAATATTTTCGCATGCGGCTTACTCACCAGACTTGGCTCCATCCGATTTCTACTTATTTGCATCGATGGGACACGCACTTGCTGAGCAGCACTTCACTTCTTACGAAAATGTACGAAAATGGCTCGATGACTGGTTTGCCTCAAAGGAGCAACAATTTTTTTGGCGTGGCATCCACAAATTGTCAGAGAGATGGAAAAAATGTATAGCTAGCAATGGGCAATATTTCGAATAAAATATTTTATATCATTTTCATACAATAAACGTGTATTTTCTATACAAAAATTCCGGTTTCATATTTATATACCTGATATTTTAGGTAAAATTTTCTGATTTATTTGCTCTTGTAAATATTCTTTGCATTCAAAACCAAAATCAGTTTCCTCTAAAAGAAGATAATTGGCACGATCAGAAAAGTTCACGGTCCTAACAATATGACTAAACACTCCAGTTTTTAATAAAGCAGGCTTCATAAATTTTCTAAGAAACCAAAGTAGCAATTCGATTGGGGAAGGCTGCAGCTCGTGAATAATGGACTTTCTTGTCTGAAACTTTGCATTGTATTTGTTGAACGTATCAAGTGCAAATTCAAGAAAGAAGAGATAAGCTTTCGTCGAAGGATTTTGAAAAATGGACAGCAAGTTATGCGCAGCACGAACATTCTCAGATGCCTATTCCATTAAAAAGTTGCCTAATGTGTCCCATATTTCCAAGATTCTCTGAATGCACTTGTGACGCGTTAACCAACGTGTTTCTGCATACGTCAAAATGCTCAAAGATTTATCTTCGAAGCACATCTGAAAATCTCGGAAAATAGCTGTTTTTTTTGGACTACTGTTGATAAATGTGGAAATGCCTTTAATAAAATGCTCACAATCTTGAGGAATTATTTCGCAGGCCGCTTTTGCTGCTAATGCTGAAGAGTGGCATACACATGGAAGTGTTACAAGATTCGGACATTTTTCTATCAATTTTGTTTTAAAAGAGGACGTTTTGCCTATCATTACAGAGGCATTATCGCAACTAAGACCAACGATCAATCGAAGAGAAATATTCTTTTTTAATAATTCGTTCTCAAACGATTGAAAGATCTTATTGGCAGAACAATCCGTCGCATTCAAGTGAATAATTTGTAATAATTCACATCTGACATGTAACGTTTTTGGTTCAACATAACGAACCATTAATGAGAGCCATTTATGGTTTGTTATGTCAGATGTTTCATCTTCGTAAATTGAGAATTTGTTTTCTCTCAATACTTCACTAATTCGATGTGTTTCTTGACGGCACACGACATTGTTAACAATGTGTGTTAATTTTGTTCTTCCCAAAGACATTTGTTCAGGCCATTGGCCAAATTTCTTTAGTTTGAATTAGTTAGATGCGATCGCCGCCAGAGGCACCATCGGGGCACACGGCCCCCTCCCTATACACGTACGGGTACCGACGGGCAGAAGCCTCTCGACGCTCGAAAAGGTTAGCACGTGCAAGAATAAAGTCTTAAAAATTACGAGTAGTGTATATCATTCAGATCCCAGTCAAACACAACAAAATTTCGCGATAAATAAAAGAGAAAATACGTGCCAAGCACCCAGCTAAACAAGAGCTGCACGTAACAACATTGCCTGTAGAATATCAGGTTCTTTCGCAATATCCTTCATGAGAAAAAGTAATTCGGATGAAATTGAGAATGGCAAATTCTTTTCAACGAAAAAGATCGCTAATCTTATTTCTGCGATCTTAACTCGTTCGTTAAAATCGAAATCTTCTCTTGGAACATGTTGAGTTGTTGATTGTCCTGGATTAATTTCTTCGACAGAGAAACTTTCCAATTCCGAATAGTTAGTCCAAGAATTTGGATTTAATTTTTTCATATTTTCCAGATGATATGTGCTCTTCGAATGTTTTTTTATTTCTGAAAGACCACAAACTAATGTCGTTTGACAGGCTAAACAGAAAAATTTGTGAGGATCATCAGGAATTTCCTTCACCCAGATTTTCCAGGAAGGATTATCAAACCATTGATGTTGGAATCATTTCTATCTACCCATCTTGAATCTTTTAGCAGCGGGTTCTTGATCGCTCATTTTTAAATTAATAATGTTCGTCACAATTTAAAAATATATAATAAATAAATAAATAAAATAAATGAATAAAATAAAATAAATATTTTATTATTATTGTATTTATTAATCCTTGCCTCTCGGCTTACGATGGCTTCCAGTTTACATTCGATTCCTATTTCTAAATTCTTTGTTCTTTGCATTATTACCTTAACAGTTAAATTAAAATTCAAATCAAAATCAAAATCACAATCTCGATATAGATATAAACTTAAACATAAACATAAACATAAACATAAACATAAACATAAACATAAACATAAACATAATATAATATAAATATACATCTCAATATAGCCTAAATATTACAGTCTTTGCTTTTCTTTTTGCACTGCCCTTTATATTATTCTGCTCTATATATCTCTATATATCTTCCTTATACCTATTAATTTTCCCCCCTTGCCTTCTCTTCCCTTCGTCTCTCTACCTCTTTTCTTCTTTCTACTATTTCCTTCATTTGTTCTAATCCTTTTCCTTCCTCGTCAAATAAGTTCTGTCTTATACTTATTGTCTCCACGCATTCATGTATAACATGTTCTACCTTTTCCTCTTTTTCTCCGCATATCCTGCACATCTTATCTTCCTGTTTCATCCAATGTAGTCTCGCATTCATCTCATTCCCTGTCCTAAATCTTGCTATCATACTCCTATCCTTTGCCTTTCTCCTGTCCTCTAAGTATTTTGGGATCGTGTCTCCTCTGATTTCCTTATATAACTCGTTGTACCTTGATTCTTCTATCCTCTTAGTTCTCTCTTCCTCTGTTCTTTCCATTATGCCCTTCCCAATCTTCTCCTCTGCTGTTTCTCCATTCTCCTCTTCCCTTATTTTCTTCAATTCTCGCTCACTTATTCCAGCCCAATCCAGTGTCTCCCTTCTCTTTCTCTCCCATCTGCTGACTTCTCCTTCTCCGATCCTTTTATCCATCTCTATCATGCAGTCTTTAATTATCTTCTTGTCGGAAGTTCTAGCTTTTTCCTCATATCTTACCGCTCTCTTTATACCTCTCAGACTTATATTTATCAATTTACATTCATCCTCCAGAATATGATTGGGTGTTACTTTATCCAGA
Source organism: Formica selysi (assembly GCA_009859135.1). Taxonomy (NCBI): domain Eukaryota; kingdom Metazoa; phylum Arthropoda; class Insecta; order Hymenoptera; family Formicidae; genus Formica; species Formica selysi. Next base: position 792,901 of record WHNR01000028.1, on the reverse strand, counting down.
CCCAGAATCCATTTCACGTACTTTCTCTGTATCCTATCCATCCTTTCGTCTCTGTACCAACCCCACACCTCTGCCCTATATAATGCTACGCTGTTCACTAATGCGTTAAACATTTTCATTCTTCTTCCAAAGTCTTTGCTGAAAATTCTCTCTCCTATGCTCCATGTGTTCTTCATCGCCACCATAGCTTTCCTGTAACCTTCTCTTATCTGTTTTTCTGGTCCTCCATTCTTCTGTAAAATGTATCCTAAATACTTTATCTCTTTCACTTCCTCAATCTTTTCCTCCCTCCACGTCCAGCTCCTCTCCTTCTTCTTTTCTCTTCCTTTTTCGAATACCATCACCTTCGATTTTTCTGCGCTCAATGTTAATTTCTTTCTTTCCAGGTATTTTCTAAACCTTTTTATCATGTCTTTCAGCTCTCCTTCCGTTTCTGCCAACAAAACGATGTCATCTGCATACATTATGGACCAAACTTTTTCTCTGTTTACCTTTATTCCCCCGATCTGTCCTCTTCTCATCTCCTCTTCTAGATTCCCTATATAGATGTTGAACAGCGTTGGACTTATGGGACATCCTTGTCTGACTCCTTTTTCCGTCCACAAGATCTCACTTTCTTCCTTTCCTATTCTAATTGTATTCTTCGTTTCTTTATAAATCTCCATTATTCTGTTTCTTAGCCTGTTGGTTATCCCTGTCTTCTTCATTCTCTTGTTTAAGATTTCTCGGTCCACCTTGTCAAACGCCGACTTGAGATCTGCGAAAAACGCAAACACTTTCCCTCTTGGTTTCCTCAGCTCTCTATGTACCATGAAGTTCAACAAGCATATAGCGTCGCTTGTCCCTCTACCTTTCCTAAATCCAAACTGTGTCTCCTCATATTTCTCTTTCATTTCCTCTTTCAAATTCTCATTTAGTATACTTGCGTATATCTTGTAACTCGTATCCAACAGCGTAACTCCTCTATAATTTTTGACCTCCTTAGTGTCTCCTTTCTTAAATATTGGGTATATAACCCCCTTCTTCCAATCTTCTGGCATGCTTTTTTCTTCCCACACTTTCTCCAAAACTTTGAGTAGAGGCTCTTCTATCTCTTCCTTCATATATATCCACGCTTCGTTGTTGATCCCGTCCTCTCCTGCTGCTTTCCCTCTTTTTAACTTTTTCACCTGTGCTTTCACCTCTGCCCTATCTATCCCTCCATTATTCCTTTCAATCTCCTCCTGCTTCTCCTTCTCCTCCTCCTCTTCTTCTTCCTCTTTTCTTTTTCGTTCCATGCCCGTCTTTTTTTCTGTTCCTTCTAGCATATCCATAAAATGCCTTTTCCACTCTTTTATGTCAGCTGTGCTCTGCAATCTGTTCCTCTTCTTCCTAAACTTATTAATGTATCTCCAGGCCTCCGTCTGTGTCTTAATTTTTTCTATTTTCTCTTCTTCCTCCTTTTCTTGTCTCTTCCTTTCTTCTTCGCACCACCTCTTATATTCCTTCTTCTCCTTTACATACTCTTCCCTAGACAACTTTCCTTTCCTCCATTTTCTTAGTTCCTTCCTTAGTGACCTTTTCCTTTCCTTCCATTCTGCGTTAAACCATCTCTTTTTTCCTAAGACTCTTCCTTTCTTCACCTTTATCTTCTTTGTGGACTTATTTATCTTGTTCCTTATCTCCTGCCAAAGCGCCTCCTTTCCTGTCTCGTTATGCCTCCAGCCCTCGATTTCCTTGCGGTAGAATTCTATCCCCTCTTGTGACCAATCACATTTGACCACTGCCTCCTTTTCCTCATCCTCTTCTCTTCCTCCTACTGTTGGCCCTTGAATTGTCACCTCTATCCGTAAATGATCCGATTCCGTTCTGTCTCCGATTCTCACTCCTTGGATGTCCTCCTCCGCCCTCTCGTTTGCCACTACGTAATCTATTACTGACGTTTCCTTTCCTCCTACATATGTCCATAGTTCGTTTTCCTCTCCTTTACTCCCGTTCATTATCGCCCATCCTTTCTCTTCTATTTTTGCCAGCATCTCTCTTCCTTCCTTGTTTATCACCTTGTCTCTTGATCTCCTTCTGTTTATCTCATCCTTCTCATCCCTTAGGTCCGCCTTCTGTACCTGTCCTTGCGTTGAAGTCTCCTCCTATAATCAAACTCTTTTCTCCTGTTTCTTCTATCTTCTCCTCGAATACATCAAAAACTTCCTTTATTTCTCTACAGTACACTATCACTACTCTCAAATTCTTCTTATTGTATACTATTTGACTCTCTAATATTCCCTCTCCATAACTTTCTTGCCTTACTATTTCCAATTCTTTATTAACCGCCACCACCAGTCCTCCTTTCGTTCTTCCTTTCCTGTGCTCCCTCGTGGCTGGCACATATGACCACCTAAACTTTTTCACTAAATTCTTCTCTAATGTTTCCCATCCTTTGTCGTCTAACCATGTTTCTGCTAACCCTACCATCTCAAACCTTTCCACGTATTCCCACACTTCCTCGCACTTGTTGTTTAGGCCTGCGACATTCCAAAAACATATCTTTAGACCTCCTTGACCTCCTACTCCCTCTTCTCCTCCTGCACCGCCATCCCAGCCGTGCTCCTCTCAGGCTCTTCTCACTTCTTTCTCTTTTAAGCTTCCTCTTCTTTCATCCCAACGAAACCACTTTCCCTCCACACATAGCTTGAAATATCCTGCTTTCGCCGATTTTCCGTTTTTCTTGTGTTCCCATGCTAGCTCTCTCAGCCTCTTTTGTACTTCTCTCTTCTTCCAGGTTAGATCGTCTTCTATGTATATTCCTCTGTTTAACTCCTTCTTTTTCTCCATTATCTTCCTCTTATCCTCCCATTCCTCCAATTTCACTAGTACTATCTTGTTTCCACTTCCGTCTCTTCTCGTATTCAGCCTTTGTGTGCTTCGGACTTTTGTTTCCACTTTTAGTTTAACTGTCAGAAAGTTTTCTACCTCGCCTTTCAACTCTTTCTCTTCGAAATTATACCCTCTGATTATTATGTTCTTTCTCTTCTCTTCTCTGTCCCTTCTTTCTTTCTCCCATTCCAGTTTCTCTACTCTCTCCTGTAAATCCTCTTTTTCGTTTCTCCATTCTCTTTCTTGCCGTATCATCTGTTCCCACTCTTTTCTTTCTTCTTTCATTTCCTTCTTTAGGCTTCCTATTTCTTCTCTAAACATGCTTAGCCATTCTTCTTTTAGTATCTGCATCAGCTCTTGCATCGTGCCCTCCTTCTCTTCTGCCCTCTCTGTTCTTTTCTTCTCTCCTTTATCTTCTCTTAACATTGCATATAGTGTATTCTCCTTTATCTTATTCTTGCTGCCTGCCGGTCTGCCTCTTAGCGCCATCTATCGTGTCTGATATCCCCTTCTAACCGCTTTCCTTACCTCTCTCTCTCACTTTTCCCTAGCCACTATTCTGCTCTACTTCTAACCTCAATCTCTCACCTTTTTCTTCCACTATTATCCGGCCACTCACAACTTCTCGAGTCCTTTATCTTTCCTTTCTCTTCTTCCTTCTTACTCTCCTCTTCCACCTTTCTATGTCTCCTATCCGCTTTTTTAACTTTTTATTTGCTTATCTCTCTCAGAGTCTCTCTCCTACATGTGCACTCTTTCACCGTCCAACCGGAAGTCAAAAATAAAATAAATAAATAAAATAAATGAAAATAAAATATAATAAAATAAAATAAAATAAATAAATATAATATAATAAAATAAATAAATAAAATATAACAAAATAAATAAATAAAATTAATTAATACAAAGAAAATATAAAAATAAGTTTTGTTTTCTATCTATTATTTTTTGCGCTAAAGATGATCCAAAGAAGAGATCGAAACGTACGCCGTTCTACAATTTAAAGCGAGATATAATAAATGTGCCCTAATTATTGCGCCTGGCTTCTATTGCCTTTTTTACCTTATTTATTATATTTAAAAGTCTTATAATTATATTAATAATATATTAGTTTCTTCAAAGACACCTCAGAAATTCAAATTTATTATCCACAGAGATGTATCAATATGCGGCAGAAAAGACAATTAAAATTGATTGAGCCGTCTAGAAAAATTATTTGATTATAAGTAATGGAATAATATCGAATAAAAATAAAAACCAATATATCACGACTTACCAATGAAGAATCTATTAAAATAAAGATCGGAAGCTCAACGGAAAAACACAACCGTGACATTACATGATATGCCTTAAAATGTCGCGCAGACGGAGAAAATAAACAAAATACAATGAAATAAGAACAACAAGGCAAACACGATCATGATGAGAAAAACAAATTATCAGTGCCGGTTAATTTAAAACTTTTTTAGCTTTTTAATAATGGGAAAATAGGAAGAATTTAATGATACTATAATTCGCTCTGCAAGTTCAAACTAATTCTCTGTTTTTTTAATAAGTAACATTTCCGACGTGAATCTCCTATGATAACACGGTTCATTATATAAAACAATTCCTCAACATTGTGAGCATTTTATTAAAGGCATTTCCACAATTTATTAACAGCAATCCAAACAGAACTGCTATTTTCCGAAATTTCTAGATGTGCTTCAAAGATAAATCTTTGAATATTTTAAAATATTCAGAAACACGTTGGTTAACACGTTACAAATGCATTCAAAGAATTTTAGAAATGTGGGATGTAATAGGAAACTTTTTGATGGAACAAATATCTGAGAACGTTCGTGCTGCAAATAATTTGCTTTCAATTTTCCAAAATCCTACAACAAAAGCTTATTTCTTTTTTCTTAATATTGCACCTATGCGACAATGAAAAACAAACGCAACAATTATATTATCATATAATAATACCATAATCGATTATTAATATAAAGCTTTTCATTTTTGTTTTTAATTTACGCTGGCTGTTAAAATGCGTTTCAACAATAGTCTTAACAAGAACCTTTTCTTGTTCTTTCAATTTGTTTTTACTGAAGAGGGTCCAGTCGAGGATCGAAACGTTTAATATTAAGAACTTTTCAAAATTTATTTATTATTTGTTATTCTAGTCTTAAGAACTTTTAAAATTTAAATACATACATGTACATACGCAATTTGCTTCTTAAGCATTTTTGTATTTATTATATTTTATATTTTATATTTTTATTTTATTATTATATTTTATATTTCTATATTTTATTATATTTTATTTATTTTATTTTGTATTTTTTAATAATTTTTACATTCAGCTATAAATATAAACTGTGTTTATCTAAATTTATATTATTCTATTAATTTATATTCCTTAAAAGCTGAGTAATTATTGAATCTAGCATGTCAGTTATATATAATATGTATTAAACATACCTCAAAAGTTATAATCCCCGCTATTTTTTTAAAAATATAATTATTGTTGAGTTTTTATATTTATTATTTTATTATCAAGTTATTTCTCTTACATAAAAGAATGGAAGATAAATTTTATTTATTCTATTATATATAATATAAATATTCTATTTCCATTCTAATTATATTTATTCTACTAATTGCATTTATTCTGTTGTATTGCATAGAAATATATATATTGCATATATTGCAAGCGAATAGGAAAATTCGACGGCCGAACATGTGCGAGCGGCGAACGTTTTCATGATCGCTCAGTGCTGTTCGTAGCCTGCCCCCACGCACGAAGCTACATGTACATGCTATGACGTAGCGACTACGTCTGTGTTAGTAAGTCCCGCGGTAAGTGGTGGGGGCTCCCATTTCCCACGAACTGGCAGCTCTGCCGGTGTGGGGTGGACCTCGCTTCGCGGGGAAAGTTGCAAACTCATGTGGAACCATACAACGACAAACCTCGTTTCGCCCTGTAAGCAGGAGACGGTATGGGATGGACCTCGCTTTCAAAACCGAAGTATTATTTAAAAATCCATGTTATTTATTTTTGACTTTAACACTGCATATCTCGAAAACCAGAACAGTTAGCCCTATAAAACCTCTATAATTTTGGTAAAAGTGACGTTTAGGGGATGCAGCCCCGATGATCTTGACCTTGACATATGTTGTCAAGATCACCCTCCTGAGTGACCTTCAGAAGGTTTTAGCCGTCTCGGCTCGTTTTTTATTAAAAAGTTATTAACTAAAATATTATTTATTGAATGTGTGGTGTTATAGCCCGAAAAGGCTATACACGAATTAATAGATATATAGTATTTTAGAGATATTATTTTATACGATAAGACATTGCTCAACGTGTAACGCGAATACAGATCACGTTACGAACGTTGACCGAGCGAAGCGCTGACAACGCGAACCACGCGTGAAGCCCGAGCGACCGCGCAATCACTCATTACGAAAACGCGGAAATCAAGGCAAGCGAAATTAATGCATTGCGAAAATGCAAGCAAAGAAGTCCCTTAGAACTCCTTAGCTTGCATCCGGATCTTGCCGCAAAAATCGAGCGACACGACACATGGTCTTGTCGCTAACCGATCCCCTCCTGGGAAACCAAGGGGAGATAATAAAAAGACCCATCGCTAACGATCGGCGGGCAGTCTTGATCATCAATTAATATTACGCGGGCAGTCAATAACGCTTTACGGAAAACTATTACATTAACGCCATGCAGTCGGCAGAAAGAAATACGAAAGATCGAGAAGTGAGTCTCGCGACCGAAACTCGACTCCAGACACGCGCACGCCAAGATATCCGATATCGCGATACTCGACGCAAGTGACGTGCGGGGACTTTGTAATTAAGCCGAGATACAAATAAAATAGATATATATATATTTATTCCAAATACAACGGAGTCCTTTCTATTTATAATAAACCCGTGAGTTACTCGGGCGGCGCCCGAATTTCCAAATTCCTTCCGGCAAACGATCCTAACTACCGTGCCTCTCCGGAGGCATAACAGTGGAATAAATAAATACATGAATGGACAGAGGAATTTTAAAGATAGAAAGAAATTAAATTAGAAATAGGGGTAATTATTCAGAATCACGGCTCCACCTGCAAATGGGCTGCAAATTTTTTTACGGACTTTTTATGTTTAGAAAGAAATATAAATAACCATTTTTAGTTGGGGGAGGCCCAAAAAAAAAGTTATAGACCAAAAAAGGGTAATTATTTCGAATAAGGTCTTTTCTGAATTTTGACAAATATCATCGGATCTCTCGGTAAAACTTTTTGTTGTGACTCCAACAGTGATAATCAGTCGGGGGAGCCCGTCCCCCATCACCCCCACCCCCCAAAAAACGAAAAATCCCAAAAATGATCGAAAATTAGGTAATTATGTACTATAAAGTTCACCCCACAATTCAAACCAAATTTTAGTTTTAAATCAGAAATAAGTTTGGGTTAGGTTATATCTTCCGGAAGTGGAGCCCCCCGTAGGGAGGGGGGGGGGGCGGAACCCACTGCGTCCACGCATACACTTTCCCATCTACACAACAATTGTGGGGTGGACCTCGCTTTGCTTTGTAAACTATATGCGTGGACACAGTGGGTTCCGCCCCCCCCCCTACGGGGGGCTCCACTTCCGGAAAATATATCTTAACCCAAACCTATTTCTGATTTAAAACTAAAATTTGGTTTGGGTTGTGGGGTGGACCTCGCTTTGCTTTGGTAATTTTTGGGGTCTTTCGGTTTTTTGGGGGGGTTGGGGTTGATGGGGGACGTGCTTCCCCAACTGATTATCACTGTTGGAGTCACTACAAAGAGTTTTACCGAGAGATCCGATCATATTTGTCAAAATTTAGAAATAGCCTTATTCGAAATAATTAACATAATTATCCTTTTTTGGTCTATAACTTTTGTTTGGGCCTCCCTCAACTCAAAATAGTTATTTATATTTGTTTCTAAACATAAAAAATCCGTAAAAAAATTTGCAGCCCAGTTGCAGGTGGAGCCGTGATTCTAAATAATTACCGAAATAGATTTGGGTTAGGTTATTTCTTCCGGAAGTGGAGCCCCCCGTAGGGGGGGCGGAACCCACTGTTTTATGCATACACTTTTTAATGCGAAGTGAGGTTCCACATAGGTTTACAACTTTCCACGCGAAGCGAGGTTCAACGCAAACCAATGTGTCTAGTTCTTTGATAGTGGAGCCCCCCCGTAGGGGGGCGGAACCTACTATGTCCATGCATACACTTTTTAAAGCAAAATGAGATTCTACATGGGTTGTACATGAGTTGAATCTCGCTTTGCGTGAAAAGTTGTAAACCCATGTGGAATTTCACTTTTCATTAAAAAGTATATGCATAAAACAGTGGGTTCCGCCCCCCTACAGGGGGGCTCCACTTCCGGAAGGAATAACCTAACCCAAACCTATTTTTAATTTAATTTTTCTCTATCTTTAAAATAATATTTTAGTTAATAACTTTTTAATAAAAAACGAGCGATGGCTAAAACCGTCACTCAGGAGGGTGACCTTGACAACATATGTCAAGGTCAAGTTCATCGGGGCTGCATCCCCTAAACGTCACTTTTACCGCCCTGACTACCGTTCGAGGCTCGACGGCCGAGCCGCCGAAATCGCACGTGCAACGCTATGCCTCAGGAGTGTCCCTATATGGAAAATATGCTGGAATCGTACCTTCCTCCAAATTATCATTAAAATTTGCTTTACTTGATAATTTTTATAAATTTCTATTATTAATATATTATATATGCAATCTATTATATACATATATATTATATATGTTATAATAATATATTTTAGAGACAGTAATATATATATATATATATATATATATATATATATATATATAATAATTATAATTTTGATAATAGCTTTCCATATCACCCATGAGATACTATTGTCGATGCGCTTTTTTTAAAGTGGTTTTTCCAGTAGGCCTATTCCATTAAAAAATAAGTACCTCATGGGTGATGTGGAAAGCTATTATCAAAATTATAATTATTATATATATATATTACTGTCTCTAAAATATATTATTATAACATATATAATATATTAATAATAGAAATTTATAAAAATTATCAAGTAAAGCAAATTTTAATGATAATTTGGCGGAAGGTACGATTCCAGCATATTTTTCATATAGGGACACTCCTGAGGCATAGCGTTGCACGCGCGATTTCGGCGGTTCGGCCGTCGAGCCTCAAACGGTAGTCAGGGCAACGGCAACGATAGGCGGCGCCTCCGATTTCGGCCCGAAATGTTCAACTAAATCCGAGCACTGTTTTATACTATTAAAAATTCACATAAAACTTTCTTTTAAATTATATATCGTGCATGTATAAAATGAGCTTTTCAAGAATTAAAGGAATTCTACTTTATTTCGAGTTGATTATAAATTGATAGCATATAATCAACTTGTCGTAACTCGAAATCGAATAACGTAATTACGACCTATAAAAGTAAAACAGGAGCACAGCGCAAATTCAGCACTTCATAAGCTGTTGCGCGCGCTCCCAAAACCGCGATTAAATGCAAGATATGCAATTCGTTGCAATATGCAGTTAAGACATCGCGACCTAGTACCGAAAAATCACCTACTTTCGGACCATAAAAAGTGAGATAACGAGTACCTCGGGGCCGTATTCCGAAACTAAGTGGTGACGCGTATACTTGAAGAAACTGTGGGATTCTGCAAGCGCCGATATTGTTACATCGCCGAAGCATCACCGAGCCGAACTTTGCGATACGTAAGCTGTACAAATAAATCATTATTGCACGGAATCTTTGTCTCGTGTTTCTCGACACTCGGAGTCCCAACTCGTAAGACGAACCGAACCCTTAAACCATCTCCAAACTCCCGTTGTATCCGGAGAGGCACAACAAAATTGGCAGCGGTAGGATTGGTCCAGCTAAAGGAATAAATAAGAATATACTGGGATACGCCCAACTATTTCGAGATAGCAATCGGTAACAAAAATCGGTTAACAAATTAAGCAAATCAGCACCAAGTGCGAGCCAAAAAATCGTCAGTGCCTGAGAGACCCGGAAGAAGAACGTGACAAGAAGCTGATGCGTGAAGGAAGGAGCAATCCAACGCAACGCCCAGCAACTAGTCGATCGTAGCAAACCGAGAACGCTGCCCGTGCAACGGAAAACTCACCGACGCTGACTTACAGTAACGTGCACCGCCGAGCGATCCAACCACAGCTGACCGTGCAGAAGCAACGAGTAAGTGAAAGAAGAATGCGTATCATCGTTATGTTGTAAGTCAAAAAATTGTACAATAAAATAACGTGAATGTCAGCACAACCGAAACGGGTTACGTTCCACCGACCGCGACTAGCAAATAGATTCGGCTTTGTAATCCCCGTACAAATAATCAAAGGAGCGGCCCGCGACATTCGCAATAACGTACAGAGAAATTTAGATAACCATTATTCAGGCGAGAATTCACCTGAATTAGGATCTCGCGTGAAATAAATCAAGTAGCGGAAAACACTCCCTCCTAATAATAATAATAACATAGTAGAAGTAGACGGACCTGATGTAAATCATACATCCGTCGAACGAGTTACCGTTAGGAGAAATTACTCTCCCGTATCGTACGATAGTAGCATCTTCGAAGCAAATAACGAAGAAAATATTTAATGCACTCCGTTACCGTCAACTGTTCCCCCCGAAGACGTTGATAGGAAAATTAAACACTTGCGAGCACAGGCTAGACATAACGCCGCCGCGGACTATGAAGACGCCGGACGTCCACTCGAAGATCCGAGCAATGCACTGATAATCAAGATCATGCAAACCATTTAAGAAATGCGAGAAGAAATAAGAGAATTATACGAGAAAATTCACGATCTACGCGTAAATCGGGAAGATTTAAATAGAACGCGAACGATACCGAATGACACTAATCTTGATATCACATACAGACGAACACTTAACGATATTCGAAATCAATCGGCACCTTTAAACGGTCATTTACGATTAAAAGAAGCGAGAGATATAATTCCGGAATTCGACGGAAATTTGCAAGCTAAACTTAAAAAATTTGTAAGCGCATGTTCATACGCGATAAAAAATATTAACCCCGCAGATGAAAAAACATTATTAGAAACAATACTTTGCACAAAGCTAAAGGGAAAGCTATGGTAGACTTTGAAACTCGAAATATAAACAGTTTCGGACAATTTAAAAGAGAACTCGAAATCTGCTATTTAAGTAAGAAGAGCATTACTCACTTGCAAATTGAGTTTAACTCCTTAAAACAAAAACCCGGCGAGAGCGCCAGAGCATACGGGCTTCGCGCCGATAACCTGGCCATGGAACTATATGAATCCATGATCAAAGGTCAAGATTACGGCAGCGAACGAAAACGCATTATACTTGACACTATATAACAGCAAGCTCTGCAAAATTTCCAAATAGGTCTCCATGATATCAAATTGGTAGTGCGAGCACAGCATTACTCAACGTTTCAAGAAGCAATCGCAGGAGCCAATGCGGAAGAGAAGGTCAAGGGTCCATTAGAACATGCGTCGCGACATAAGCCCGATCATACAATTTCGCAAACAGCGCGAAATAAAGTATTACAATGCAATAAATGCGGAAAACTAGGACATCGCGGACGAGAATGCCGAACAAGCAGATATCCAAACCGATTCTCCTTGCCAAAGCCACAGGGACAATCAAGAATAAATACACTCGAAAAACATTGCACCTACTGCAAAAAATCAGGTCATGGTCGAGATGAATTCTGGAGTCTACACAGACACCCTGGGATCGCACAATCTAACCGGACGAAATCAAACAAAGATAAAAAGCCACAAAATCGTAATAAAACAAATGGGCAACGAAGAAAAAATACAACGCAAGACGAGGATGAAGAAGAAGACGAAGAGAATGAAAGACAGCCGAGACCAGCCCTCGAGTATCAAATATCGCAAGTAACAAAAAAACCGCAAACAAAAACTTGAGTAGATCTAGTCACTCTTCCCATCCAGGAAGTTAAAAAAGGGAAATTAAACCTACTGTTTGATACAGGAGCAACGGTTACATTAATAAAGTTAAGAAATCTAAAAGGAGAAACCATGATCTACGAGTAGCAAATGGCACTCACTGGCATTACAGGACACAAAATGAATACACTAGGAAAAATCAAGGCAACGATAATCCTGAAGAACCGAAAAATACGGCACTCAATTTATATCGTAAAGGACGACTTCCTAATTGATTATGAAGGAATCCTAGGAGTAGACTTTCTACAAAAACACATAATAACGTGCGATTATAATAAGAAGCAGATACAGCTATCAGATACGATATTAAAATTATATCCGTACCGAGCATTAACCTTAAAACCGCGCAGCGAGACAATTATTCAAGCTACTACCGACTCAAATAAAGTAGGTATAATACGTGTTGAGGAAACATAGCCTGGAAATTTTATCGGCTATTGCTTAATAAAGCCAGAAGAATTTTCCTGCCCAATCAGTGTTATAAACACTACCAAAGAATATATTAAACTACTAACTCTATATGTAACAGTCGAAGAAATAAAAAATACAGCGGCTCAAATATGCATTACTCAAGCACAACAGAAGACTACAACGCTTTCCCGTCGCGAACAAATAAAAAATCTACTGCGTGTACAACACCTAAATCAAGAAGAGGTAAAATCACTGCTAGAAATTTATGAAGATTTTAGCGACATATTTTATATCGAAGGAGATGCACTCACTTATACTCCTACCATCACACATGAAATTACCAAGCCAACAGTGCACCCGTAAATATACGCCCGTTTCGCTTACCAGAAAAACATAAACAAGAAGTAAATCAGCAAGTAAAAGGCATGTTGAGAGACAAAATTATTAGACCAAGCCAATGGAACGCTCCATTGCTAGTGGTCCCTAAGAAGACCGATGCGTCAGGTAAACAAAAATTACGAATAATCGTAAATTTTCGAAAGTTAAACGATTTAACAATAGGCGATTCCTTCCCATTACCTAATATAACGGACATACTAGACCAACTGGGAAACGCAAAATACTTTACCACCTTGGATCTACCGTCAGGTTATCACCAGATACCCGTTGCCGAGAACGATAAATGCAAGACAGCGTTTTCTACAACGTACGGACATTTCGAATTCAATAGAATGCTGTTCGGATTGAAGAACGCGTCAGCCACATTCCAGCGGTTAATGAACTCTGTGCTGACTGGACTACAAGGAATCAAATGTCTAGTATATTTGGATGACATAATCATATACGGAGCAAGTTTAAAGAAACATAATATACGGATTTATTGAAGTATTAAACAGATTACGAGAACATAATTTAAAGCTTCAACCTGATAAGTGTGAGTTCCTCAGGAAGGAAGTAATATATTTAGGGCATATAGTAACCGAAAACGGAATCATGCCTGATCCTTCCAAACTAAAAGCAGTACGAGAATTCCCAACACCGACCAAGGTAAAAGAAATACAATCTTTTATAGGTTTAGCGGGATATTATCGAAAATTTATAGAAAATTTCTCTAAAATTGCCAAACCTCTTACGAAGTTAACGAAAAAAGGAGAAAAATTCGAATGGACCGGTGAACAACAAAATGCATTTGAGACTTTAAAAAATAAATTAATTACCGCCCTGGTGCTAAAATATCCTGATTTCAGTCAAGAATTTCTTTTAACGACGGACGCATCAGATTATGCCATCAGAGCTATATTGTCTCAAGGAGAAGTAGGCCAAGACCGGCCGATTGCTTACGCCAGCGGAATATTATCACGAGCAGAACATAATTATAATACTACCGAAAAAGAGTTATTAGCCATAGTATGGGCAGTAAAATATTATAGACCTTATTTATACGGTACTAAACTTAAAATAATAACTTAAAATAATTAATAGAATATGATTACGAAATCGTACATCGATCCGGAAAAACAAATACCAATGCCGACGCGTTAAGCCGCAACGTAGTTCTCAACCTAAAGGAAGAAAAGGAAGAAAATCATAACGAAAAGAGAGACTATAGTGAAGAAGATAAAGCGCGCATATTGTACGAATATCACGACGCACCCTTAGGCGGACACCAGGGAATTGAACGAACAATTAATAGGATTAGAATGAAACATAACTAATCCGAATTAACTAAATATGTTGAAAATTATATCGCTAAATTCGAATTTTGCCAAAAAAATAAATTAAAGCGAAAATCTAAAGCACCTTTAGTAATAACTGACACAGCTAGCCGACCTTTCGAAAAATGTGCGCTAGATATTGTAGGACCACTAACCGTAACAAACAACAGAAACAAATATGTTCTAACCTTCCAAGATAATCTTATGAAATTCAGTAAGGCCTAATAAAGAAGCCGGCACCGTAGCAAAAGAATTCGTAATTAAAATAATATTTAAACACGGAATCTCTGACAAAGTGCTAACGGATCAAGGCACGAACTTTTTAAGCGATATGTTCAAAAACGTGCAAACTATTAAAAATAGAAAAAATACAGACAACCGCATACCATCCAGAAAGTAATGGTGCGCTAGAATGCTCACATCGTACACTAGCTGAGTACTTACGACATTATATAAATGCCGACCAGACAGACTGGGACGAGTGGATACCTTATGCCATGTTCACGTATAACACTACCCCTCATACGGCAACAGGATTCACCCCTTTCGAACTAGTATACGGACACCAAGCAATCTTACCAACAGCGCTAACAACGCCGCCGAAACCTACGTATACTTACGATAACTACGCCCAGGAATTAAAGGAAAGAATACGAACGACAAATCAAATCGCTAAAGAGCACATAAAAGAGGAAAAAAGTAAAATAAAAGAGAAATACGACAAAAGGGCGAAACAAACCACCTTCAAGGTAGGAGACAAAGTATTGCTACATGATGAAACAGTTCGGAGAGGACGTTCAAAGAAACTCGACTCTCTATGGACTGGACCATACATAATTACTGATAATCTGGTGTTGATTATAAAATCAAAGTAGGGAGAAAAATAATATGCACACATGTAAATCGCTTAAAAGCTTTCATAGAACATTAAAAGAAGAAAAAGCATAACAAACAAGCATCTATTTTTCCAGAGCACTAATGACATGGAAGGCCCAAGATATAGCAGTAAAATCAAGCCTAGAAGCCGAATATAAAATAGAACAATTTAACCGAGAGCCAGGAATATATTTTGAAAAAATCGGTGATCTACATCAAGTAGAATCTAGCTGGAAGCTAGTAATAAACATTCATATGGAAGCTTTAAATAAAAGATTCCATGATTTACAAAATTACATCGATCACGCACTCTTCCTAGGCAACTTACAAAATAAAGCGCAAGAAAACTGCCAAACCTTAAAAGGAATAATCGAAGCAGATAATGAAAAATTAGCGCAACTCCTGAGGCGCGTAAACACTATATATAGAACGCCAACAGATAAGCGCAGAAGCCTCATCAATGGAATTGGATCTTTAGCGAAAACTCTCTCTGGAACAATGGATGCCAACGACGAAAAAATCATCAAAGAACAACTAACTCTCTTAGAAAACCAAGAGCAAACGCTACATCATACAATGAAGAATCAAATTAAAATATTGGTAAATATAGCGAATAGGGGACCCAGCCCCAATGACCTTGACCTTGACATATGTTATCAAGAACATAATTCTGAGTAACTTTTTCTTCTAATTTAATCGTCGCTCGTTGCTTATTAAAAAGTTATTAACAAACAAAAATTTGTGAAAATCAAGATTTATACATAGTCTGACAATGAAAAACTGGATATTTAAGTTAATTTACAGAAATAGTCCTACGTACATTACACATATAAACTGAAATAAACACAAGTTTTTACATATATAGGGTGTTCAAAAATAAAATATAAGTATGTTGAATTAATTATTTATTGGATAAATATAGCGAATAGGGGACCCAGCCCCAATGACCTTGACCTTGACATATGTTGTCAAGGTCAAGGTCATTGGGGCTGGGTCCCCTATTCGCTATATTTACCAAAATATTAAACGCCACAATTGTTCACATTGATAATTTAGAAAAAGTAACACAATATAATGAACAATTACTACTCAACTTCACTTCCAAAATACAAAAACAATTGACAAGTCAGATTCAACGCAGAGAAATACATGAACACTCTTACATAATTAATACAATCATAACGGATTTAATGAGAGACACTGAGGATATAATACAACATCTAATGGCAATAAAAGACGGAAAAGTACATCCTAGATTAATTCCATTAGAACAAGTTATAGATAGCCTTAAGAAAGCTACCTCACAAGTACCACAAGGATTACATTTTCCTTTTGGTATCTTTGAAAACAATTGGCTAACGATTGAAAAATTCATAGCGAATAGCGCTTATTATCACATACCTTATACAGGGTGTGTCGAAAGTCTGGATACACTCAAATATCTCGTAAACATTGCATTTTAGAGAAAAATATTTCAGACAAAAGTTGTAAGGCTTAAAAGGACACAATCAACGTTAATAGCTGTTTGACCTTGGATGGCGTTGCCAAGGTCAGATCAAGGTCATATTGAATTTTTTAAATGGAATTGCCTACTTTTTATTGCATATTCTTGTAGCTTATCTCGAGAGCTTTTCAAAACACTATAATAAAGTATTTTTTCATTAAGTACTTTTTGAATTATTTTATATTTTAATCTGACATATTTTGATATAAAAAATAAAATATCTCGTAAAATATTTAGTTTTCGATAATCTTACCGTAATGCTTTTATGTACAGAATAATGAGACAAATCAATTAGTGTAAAGAAAAAAACAAATAATTGTTTAAAAAAATACATTGTAAATAATTACATACTTTTTCTTAAAAACAATTAATTTTTTTTACTAATAAACAAATTTTTACTAATAACTCAAAAAGTACTTAATGAAAAAATACTTTATTATAGTGTTTTGAAAAGCTCTCGAGATAAGCTACAAGAATATGCAATAAAAAGTAGGCAATTCCATTTAAAAAATTCAATTTGACCTTGATCTGACCTTGGCAACGCCATCCAAGGTCAAACAGCTATTACCATTGATTGTGTCATTTTAAGCCTTACAACTTTTGTCTGAAATATTTTTCTCTAAAATGCAATGTTTACGAGATATTTGAGTGTATCCAGACTTTCGACACACCCTGTATATCAGGTATATAAATATGAAACCGGAATTTGCCCATAGATGGCCCTAGCTGTCAATGTAGTTACCGTCAAACCGCGTCATTGGCGCCATTTTCTTGTTTTGACATCTGATAAAGATTTTCAACTCACAACAATACAAGTTTCATACAACAGCATAGTTTTTAATAGCAGTGAACATGTCGAATTTTGTGCCTGGAAACTACGATTTGCGGACAGCATTGATTTTCTGTTACCATTTGAAGAAAACTGCTGCAGAATCGCATCGAATGCTTGTCGAAGCTTACGGTGAGCATGCTCTTGGTAAATCACAGTGCTTTGAGTGGTTAAAAAAATCGCTATGGACGGAAGACAATGCTCTGTGTTTGGTAGGATCAGAAGGATGTGATCTATTATGAGCTGCTAAAACCTGGCGAAACCGTTAATACTGAACGCTACCGACAACAAATGATCGATTTGAATCAAGCTTTGCGTGAAAAACGACCAGAATATCAAAAAAGGCAACACAAAGTGATTTTGCTTCATGATAATGCACCATCACACACAGCAAAACCGGTCAAGGAAACGATTGAGGCGTTTAGTTGGGAAATACTTTCGCATGCGGCTTACTCACTAGACTTGGCTCCATTCGATTTCTACTTATTTGCATCGATGGGACACGCACTTGCTGAGCAGCACTTCACTTCTTACGAAAATGTACGAAAATGGCTCGATGACTGGTTTGCCTCAAAGGAGCAACAGTTTTTTTGGCGTGGCATCCACAAATTGTCAGAGAGATGGGAAAAATGTATAGCTAGCAATGGGCAATACTTCGAATAAAATATTTTTTATCATTTTCATACAATAAACGTGTATTTTCTATACAAAAATTCCGGTTTCATATTTATATACCTGATACATACTATTTTACGCTTTCCACTAATCTCTCACCCTAAATACAATATAGTAAAGGCAATACCTCTACCTATACACAGTCAAGGAAATGTATTCACTTTCGTAGAAATAAATCAACCTATAATAGCTATCGACAGCGAAAATCAAAATTATTTAACAACAACACAAAATAATTTAGATAAATGTATCGAAATAAGTAATCATTATACAGGGTATATCTGAAACGATGCACTAAACTTTAGGAGCATATTCTAGAGGTCAAAATAAGACTTTTTTTTCTATGAACATGGGTCCGCAAATGAACCCTCCTCCGAGCTAGAGGCCCCTAAAGTTTGGGGAAAAAATTAAAAATCGGCTGTATTTCAAAAAAAAAAAAAATGGCAGATGGTTGAAATTTGGTATAGCCCAGTAAATTATGAAGTAAAGTAAGCCACTTAAATGAAAAAATAAAAACGTATTTCATACATTTTCGAATTTTAGCTCGGAGGAGAGTTCATTTGCGGACTCATGTTCATAAGAAAAAAAAGTCTTATTTTGACCTCTAGAATACGCTCCTAAAGTTTAGTGCATCATTTCAGATACACCCTGTATATACGAACAGAATAGACCCATATATCATATTAACGACGATTCACTATGCGAAATCCAAGCGTATATACAGGTCGCAGCGGACAAAAGATTTTGTAATACGAGATACATTCATTCTAACCATACTATATGGATTGCGCTGACTAACCAGCACTCATGGTTGTACTCTACGCTCACCGTACAATCTATAACTATAAGCTGCGAAAACCAAGAAGAAAATAAAATAAAAATTTCTAGAACAGGGCGAATTACATTAAAGAATAATTGTAAATTAGTAACGGCCGATATGATAATAAAAACTTCGGGAGTAATAGATACTACCTATCTCCCAACATATTTGCCGGAATATAATATATCAAATTTAAAATTCGACCTAAGTAACACATCAATAAAACCTAATGATACAAAATCGGAACGAATTAATGGATTTAAGCACTAGACTGCTGGAGATAACAGAAGAATTAGATAAAACAACAATTATCCATTTTTACAAAAGCAATTTATATATCCAATATCAGGCAGCTTTGCAATACTTATAATAAATATCATAGTAATAATATTATGGCGAGCCCAAAAAAATTGTAAACGTACACCACGCATAGAATAAGAAAGAATTGTAAACGGAGTCTCACATACAGTCTCAAATAGAGAACGTCACTACCCTTCCGTTTTCTCCTCCAAAGGGGGAGGGATGTCGTAACTCGAAATCGAATAACGTAATTACGACCTATAAAAGTAAAAAAGGAGCACAGCGCAAATTCAGCATTTCATAAGCTGTTGCGCGCGCTCCCAAAACCACAATTAAATGCAAGATATGCGATTCGTTGCAATATGCAATTAAGACATCGCGACCTAGTACCGAAAAATCACCTACTTTCGGACCATAAAAAGAGAGATAACGAGTACCTCGGGGCTGTATTCCGAAACTAAGTGGTGACGCGTATACTTGAAGAAACTGTAAGATTCTGCAAGCGCCGATATTGTTACATCGCCGAAGCATCACCGAACCGAACTTTTGATACGTAAGCTGTACAAATAAATCATTATTGCACGGAATCTTTGTCACGTGTTTCTCGACACTTGGAGTCCCAACTCCTAAGACGAGCCGAACCCTTGGACCATCCTCAAATTCACGTTGTACCCGGAGAGACACAACAAACTACTTACAAGGGACATGTCACAACTGTCCGGAACCGATTTGGTTCTCCTTGAAATATGTTGGTTAACACAAAAATCTAAGAGACACGTATTTTTTTATACGTGCCCATTTTCATGTTTAAGAGGTGGAACACCTTTGAAAAAAAACGGTGTTTTCTTTTGGGGTCGAATATCGTCGAAACTATAAGAGATAGAAAAAAAATTATTAAACGAGAGTTTAATGGTTTAGAGAGTACTTTAAAGTTACAAGAAAAAAATTTTTTTATTTTTATTTTTTTTCAAAAAACCCCCACCACAACAAATTTTTTTCAAAATTTTGTAATTTTTTTCGCTGTATTAATGATTTATTTTTTTCCAAATTTACCCATGTATAATAAAGTTACGTTACAAAATATCATTTTCGAGAATTAATTACAAACGCCTCCGTATATACCCCTATTAACCTGGCACCTCCACCACGAAAAATCGGGTTCGGCTATAGTGCATAATTAAGTGCTAATTTGTTGCTAATTTATTGCTCTAAGTCCGAATTTATTGCTCCTACCTGTTAGCTGGAAAATGATATTAAAGATGGGGGTGCTGACTTGCCATTAAGCTAGCACCCCCACTTCCGAAAAACACTTATAGCGAGTCGCAAATCATAAAACAAATACACTAGAATTAATTGCTAATTAATTGCTCGAAGATACTGCAAACAGATTTCGAAAATATTAAATTTTTTATTAACCACCAATATGACATACTATGAACATATAAAGTAAAATCATCAAAAATAAGTAACTAACAATATTAATTTGTAACAATATTGTATTCTGCATTAAATGCTCTCAAAACAAACCATTTCCGAATTTAATGCTTGCAGTTTAATTAGAAAAATCGACCCAAACGAGTGCTAGCTCACCTACAAGAGTAAACTATATCAACGCAAATAGTTGTTGTTATTATTTTGGTGTTAAAATGTTTCCCTAATTTGTTGCTCTCAAGATATATAATATCGAATTTATTGCTCCACATTTGACTTAAAAAAATCGATCCGAAAGAGTGGCGGTGCTAGCGTTCGTACAAGAGTAAAGTACATGAACGCAATTAATTGCTGTTATTATTCTGGTCTTAGAATGTTTCTCTAATTTATTGCTCTCAAGATATACAATATCGAATTTATTGCTCCACGTTTGACTAAGAAAAATCGACCCGAAAGAGTGACGGTGCTAGCGTTCGTACAAGAGTAAACTATATCAACGCAATTAGTTGCTGTTATTATTTTGGTCTTAAAATGTTTCCCTAATTTGTTGCTCTCAAGATATATAATATCGAATTTATTGTTCTATACATATAATTGTTATATACATATAATCAGATTTTCTAAAAATTTAGTAATTTTTAAAATACCGCCAGCTCTGTTATTATTTCTTTGACATTTAATTTCTTTTATGAATAAAGATTAAAGACAATTTTATTGCAACTCATCCACTTCATCCACCTATAATGAAATTATTTTTGAAATTGAATTTTTAAGAAATGAGCGGAGAAATCACTACATGTGTCGCAGCGCTTGCGGCTCTTTGCACCGCGCGACACAATTGATATTTCTAGCATTACAGATTATAAAGAATATTAAGAATTATAATAGTTTTTATTATTTCTTCTTAAAGTTATTAAAACTTTTGTTTTTTATCCATCTATGTATACTATTTCCTTATAATATCTTAAGATTATTCTCTTACAACTATTTTTATTCTTACACTCTTACATCTTGTTTATTTGTAGTTTTGCGCAATAGTTTCTAAACATAATTAATAATGAAATAATTTTTAAATGTTTACATATTAAATTTATGTTTTGTATTAAGCCAGCGGCACACGATGCTATTTTATCTGCTGGATCGCTTGCTTGGAACTGTGATAGCAGTTGTGTTGGGAACGATGATAGAAAGTGACGTCACTGAGGGCCATGCTGCTGACTAGCCTGTTGAAATTTGATAATTGAACACGTGCTATTTTTTTAGCATGTTTCTTTACTGGCTCACGAGAAAAGCCAATCAAGACACAGCCTCAGGTTAGATTATTCTCTGACAAGTCTCGAATGGAAAGAAATATGACGTCTACTAATTATAAATAATGCAATTGCATTTTTTCGCCGTTGTACTGCAGTAGCAATTGCCTGTTCCATATTTATTTATAGGATGCCAGCACAAAAGTCATTACGAACCAGCACGAAAGCTCGCATCGTCTGAAGCCAAGCCAATAACACAGTCAGTAGCATTACCAGCATAGCTGCCCACACGGTAGCAAGCATGCAAATCCAGCTAGCAATACAGTAGATAAAATAGCATCGTGTGCCGCTGGCTTTATTCACTCATTATACACATTACAATAATGATATTACGAAAAAAATGTTTCAAACATAATGACTTCTTGCACCAAGAACATCTTACTACAGCTATAATATATTATTACCACCTTCGATATCACATGTTGTTGAAGTTTCGTTAAAATTAAATTGTACTGGATTTTCAAATTCTTCTAGTCTTTTGTTCGTATAACCACTTTTAAACCACAAATATTTAAATAAGTTATGATATCGTGTAGAGTTCCTATAGTAAGAGTCTGGACACAGTTGCTAGTTCGACAAAACATGGCGTCATAAGTAAAAAAAAGTGTGTAATGATACTGTAAAAATATTGTGAATATTATAACGATTATAATAAAACATAAACAAAATAAAACAAGTAAGTGACTTATAATATTATAAGAAATAAAGTAAAATATATTTAGAGAAAAAAATTATAATGCATGCTGTCACAAAAATCATTTTCTAACCTTTAATATTGCATTCAATGTTCATTATAAGTTACATAAATTTTATATAAAATGTCTGACTGTTGCGTGCCTAATTGTTCCAATTCAACTGAAAAAGGTTTTTCGATGAGGAGTTTTCCATTAAACGCGGAGCGGAAAGCAATGTGGATAAAAATTAATAATATCCACAGTAGCCATCAATCATCAAAGTGGCAAGCAACGAAGAATTCATTTATATGCGAAGTAAGTAATAAATTGTATGAATAAAAATGAAAATATAAGGGTAATCTTGAATAATTTTTGCAGACCCACTTTTGGACAGGAATGTGGGAAAAAATACGAATTAATGGGAAGAAGAAATATATTATAAGAAGATATCTACCTTACATTTTAAGAACAAAAATTATAATTTTATAAAATTCTTTACTGAAAAAATGGCTAACATTCGTTGTGATACATTGGGTACTTGCTGCAATTTATTTGACAAAATAATGAAACGTTATATTATATTTCGCATAAAAATAGATTGTAAGAAAGGACGATTAAAAAATAAGGTTTTCAGTAATAAAACTATGGCAATGCATGCTACTATTAAATAATATTTACTTTTTAATTAAAATTATATTGTTTTTATTTTAATATAATATAATATTTATATATATATATGTTAATATTTTTAACAAATAAAACTGTTAAAAACAAGTTTGTTTCCTTATTGTTCCATTCCTATCACTTGAATAATACCGTGCACAAAGTACAGATTCAAGACATTTTATTGGTTCCGCTATATTTCGTCGAAACCAATAGGAAGGATGATAACTATGTCCAGACTCTTACTATAGGGACTCTAATATCGTGGGGATGACAATTGATTATGTATCAGAAATTGCAATTTTATTATATTATTTCGTTCATGCAAATTTATATTACTTTCCAATAGTAAAACAATATCTGAAAATCTTTTAGAAAAATTTTCCAAATTCTAAATCCATAAACATGTAATGGTTGTATTTTCTCTGTAGTGCCTTTTATTATCATAGTAGTAATATGTTTTCCTGGAGGTGTAAAATCCGAAATGATATTGGGGCATTATCCAGTCCATGAATCGATAAGAAGAACGCTATTAAATATTAGGAAAATAAGCTTCTTCTAACCACATTTTAAAATGATCTGTAAAAAATATAAATGTTAATTCAATAACTTTTTTTACTCTTTTTAGATTGTTAAATGAAATAGTCATAAAAAGAAATTTATATCTGATGTCATTTTACAGATTTCGATGCTTTTACAATAACATTTGTTGGTTTAAATAAGTTTTTTTCTTCTATTCTTGGTCCAAATCTACCATTACCATCTTTTAATACAATAAATAAAGATGACAGCGAATCGCCATTACAGGATTATTGGTTGTATCGTGTATGAATGAGTTGTGAAATGAATGATGATATAGATTGCACGACACGTTCTATTGTCTTTACTCCTTGGTTAGATAATGATCTTCCAGAATGAATTTCGGTAAACCTGAATATTAGCGCCGACCTCCGATTTCAATGAACTTGACATATGTTGTCAAGGACATGGCTCTGAGTAACCTGCAAAAAATTTTAGCCGTCGCTCGTTGTTTATTACAAAGTTATTAACAATTAAATGATATGATAAGAACACGTATTAAATGCGATAATCTGAACTTCTCCATGCATGAACGTTACATATTTAACTATTTAGTTGTATATTTAAATTATTTATTGTATATTTAAGTAATTGCATGGGCGGGGGAGGGATTTTAGGATTAAACCAAATTTTAATTTTAAATCAGAAATAGATTTGGGTTAGGTTATATCTTCTGGAAATGAACCGCCCCCCCCCCGTAGGAGGGAGAGAGCGGAATCCACTGCGTCCACGCATACTTTACAACGCGAAGCGAGGTCCACCCCACAATCCTTGTGTGGGTGGGAAAGTGTATGCATGGACGCAGTGGGTTCCGCCCCCATCCCCTACGGGGAGGCTCCACTTCCGAAAGATATAACCTAACCCAAACCTATTTCTGATTTAAAACTAAAATTTGGTTTGTGTCCACACATGTACTTTACAACGCGAAGCAAGATCTACCCCACAATTCTTGTGTGCATGGGAAAGTGTTGCGAGCTTGTATTCATGCCGAAATATATGCAGTTTTATGTTACAAGCATCGGTCGGTCACTATCAATTGTTAATAATTTTGTAATAAGCAACGAGCGACAGCTAAAATTTTTTGCAAGTTCCTCAGAGCCATGTCCTTGACAACATATATCAAGGTCATTGAAATCGGTGAGGTCAGCGCTAATATCCAGGTTTACCTGAATTTCCAATTGGAAACCACTTTGATCTGAATTATATATATTTTCAAATCCAAACTGTTCAATAAGAGGTTTCATTGTTTTCAGAAAATATCAGTTGTTTTTTGCAAATTAACGGAATCTTCCAACGTTTTTCTAGTGATAAACTTTGTAATTTTTCTTGAAATAATTCGATGGGATTTTTTTGAATCTTGATATCCAACTGTGAGGTGTTTTAAATATAGGATTTAAATTTCCTATTTCTTCTTGAGCTTATAAAGCCCATCTTTTTAGATCAATATCATGAACCATAAATTCTGATTTAACAGCTGCACTAAATTTATCATGTCTAAATTTGGAGATGTAAGATAATTTTTCTATACGGCTTCCACCTGATTGTAATTGTTCTTCCTATCGCTTTAACTGACGTTCAGATGAAACTCTTCTATTAGGTGTACAACTTTGCTTCCGCCGTTTTCCTATAGATGGCTTTAGCGGTAGTAGTGGTCGAAATAAATAGATCATAGACGTCATGCAATAAACTTGGGCATCTGTCAACATAACCCCATAGAAACATTAGTCGATTTGTGTCTGCATCATAAAGTTATTCTCGATTGAAAATGTCAATTTACGAGCCAAATTCTCGTCATTTGCGGGAGGTTTTAATTTTCTGCTTCAATATGAAGAAATCTGCGGCTGAGGCTCATCGAATGCTCTCAAATACTTATGATGAGGCCGCTATTAGTGAAAGAACGTGTCGTGAGTGGTTTCAACGCTTCAAGAACGATGATTTTCACGTCGAAGACCGGCATAGCGGTAGAAGAGAGAAGGTTTTCGAAGATGCAGAATTGGAGGCATTACTTAATGAAGACTCGAGTCAAAGTCAAGAAGAATTGGCACGATCATTGGGAGTGACTCAACAAGCAATTTCAAAACGCCTCAAAGACATGGGAATGATTCAGAAGCAAGGAAATTGGGTGCCGTACGAGTTGAAACCGAGAGATGTTGAACGGCGTTTGTTTGCTTGTGAACAGTTGCTTGAAAGGCAAAGACGGAAGGGATTTCTGCACCGCATTGTGACTGGGGACGAAAAATGGGTTCATTACGATAACCCCAAGCGCAGAGAATCATGGGGATATCCCGGCCATGCTTCCACATCGACGGCCAAACCGAATATTCACGGCTCCAAGGTCATGCTCTGTATTTGGTGGGACCAGCTCGGCGTAGTGTATTATGAGCTGTTAAAACCGACTGAAACAATCACAGGCGATCGTTATCGAACGCAATTAATGCGTTTGAGCCGAGCATTAAAAGACAAACGGCCGCAATACAACGAGAGACACAATAAAGTGATTTTGCAGCATGACAATGCTCGACCCCATGTTGCGAAAGTGGTCAAGACATACTTGGAAACGTTGAAATGGGAAGTCCTACCCCACCCGCCGTATTCTCCAGACGTTGCTCCCTCTGACTATCACTTGTTTCGATCAATGGCACACGGCCTGGTTGACCAGCACTTCCGGTCTTATGAAGAAGTAAGAAATTGGATCGATTCGTGGATCGCTTCAAAAGATGACCAGTTTTTTCAACACGGGATTCGTACGCTGCCCGAAAGATGGGAGAAAGTAGTGGCCAGCGATGGACAATACTTTGAATCATAAATGTATAACTAGTTTTTTACAATAAAGCCTCGAATTTCGGAAGAAAAACGGCGGAAGCAAAGTTGTACACCTAATAAATTTATGTTGCATTACTTTTAGAGAACGATTCTTTTTCTTGTCATTATTTCTTTTATTAATGTCCCAATTTCGCCAATATTCAACAGCTTGTCTTTTAGAACTTTCTTTAAGAACTTTCAAAATCTGCATCATCATTTGAACATTAAGGATAAGAATTTAAATTATCTTCACTCCATGCTTCTTCATCAACTTCAATTATTTCAAAACTATGTAATTTATAAGGTTCTTCATAATCAAGATATATTTCTTCCGTTATTTCCACCCCATTATAATGAAAAATGCTATACAGCAATAATTTTTGTATGTTTTCTTTGAATTCTATTTCTGCTTTAGTTACTGGCGTTTCTGTTAGATATATTGAATTTATTGACATCAATAAAAGCCTAACAACATTAAGCGGATTGATAATCATTTCCAAAGATGTTAAACTTTGCTTTCTATTGTAATATATAAAAACAGTTTAACAAATTGCACAGATATTTATACTGTCCACTTATACTTATCTTGACTTATACTTATCTTAAATTATAACATAAGATAAGATATTAGTTTTCATATCACAAATTTTCAGAGAATTAAGACATTTGTGATATGTTACAATTCTGATATGAGACATAATCTTCTAAAATCAAGGTCATATATCTCGTATCACAATCGTGACATATTATCAAATTTTCAAAGGTGACGTTGTTGAGCAATCCAATGAACTTTTGAAATAAGTATAATATTTTTAAAATGAATTATAACATTAAACATAAGAATATAAGAGGTGACTCTACGAAAAAATAAGAGCTTAAGAACGAAAATAGTTATAAAAGAATAATCTTAAGATATTATAAGGAAATAATATACAGAGATGAATAAAAAACAAAAGTTTTAATAACTTTAAGGTGAAATAATAAAAACTATCATAACTCTTAATATTCTTTATAATCTATAATGCTAGAAATATCATTTGTGTCGCGCGGGGCGAAGAGTCGCAAACGCTGCAACACATAGTGATTTTTTTGCTCATTTCTTAAAGATCCAATTTTAAAAAATAATTTCATTATAAGTGGATGAATTTGCAATAAAATTGTCTTTAATCTTTATTCATAAAAGAAATTAAATATCAAAGAAATAATAACAGAGCTGGGGGTATTCTAAAAATTATTAAATTTTTAGAAAATCTGATTATATATATATATAAATCATTAATACAGTGAAAAAAAATTTTTGGTGGTGGGGGACTTTTGAAAAAAAAAATAAAACTAAACAAATTTTTTTCTCGTAACTTTAAAGTACTCTCCAAATCGTTAAACTTTCGTTTAATAATTTTTTTCTATCTCTTATAGTTTCGACGATATTCGACCCCAAAAGAAAACACCATTTTTTTCAAAGAAGTGTTCCACCTCCTACACATGAAAATGGGCACGTATAAAAAAATACGTGTCTCTTAGATTTTTGTGTTTAACAACATATTTCAAGGAGAACCAAGTCGGTTCCGGACAGTTGTGACATGCCCCTTGTTAGTTAACTTCATTGATCTCATATTTGTTTTTGAAGAGTTAATTTTTTAACAATTGTTTAACAATTCTTTATTTTTTAAACTTTTCTTTGTTCTGTATATAGGTTTGAATACTTTTTTATATTTATACTAGAGCCTATGGTTTATACATTTTTTGGAAATATTTTTGAAGGAATTTTTTTTAGGTTTTATTTTTAAAGAAATTTACAACGATTGAGCAGAAATATTAAACCCCAAACAATTAAAGCTAATAAAACTATATCAGTATACAAAATCAAATTATGCATTCTGGAATGGAAAAAAATCAATAGAATATTTTATCAAGAAGCAGCTTATTTATTACAGGGTGTAACTAAAATAAGGCGGCAAGCTTCGAGGACGAGCTTCCCACACCAAAACATGAAAGAGGTTCATATCAACATATATCCGCAAACCCACTGTTACTAACCCATACAGCACCGCAAGATTGTAACAACATTGCAGCAACATTTTTCAGCAAGATTGCAACATTGCAGAAACATTGCAAAATATTGCTGCAATGTTGTTATGATATTGCAGCAACAACAAAATGTCTGCCTACAGAAATATTGCAATATAATATTGCAGCAACATAGCAATATAATATATATGCAATAATACTTTATGTATATTTATCGACAAAAATATCCTTACATATGAAAAAAATAATAAGAAATTAGGCCTATAAGAGTCAGGATCTAGTGTGTATATATAGATTTTCTGTATTATAATAACAAAATTATAAAATGTAAATTTTTCGGTGCACATTTGACTTCCTTCAGTGACAGAGAATATCTAAGAGAAATAAGAAAAAACTGAATTTGCAATTGTGTAAATTTACAATCTCTTTGTATCCGAAATATTCAGATATCCGGATGCAAAAAGATCGTACTGGATTTACGCATACAACAAGTTTTTTCACATCTCTCTTGTCTTTATATAATCTTAAAATTTATTTATTAAAATCTGAAGTATCTTGCATATTAGAAAATTATTATCAAATTTTTTATTTTATATAAGAATGGAAACTATTAAAAGAATTTTTAGTCCAATGTCTGAGTCCCCTGTGTTGGGGTCATATCATACAACTTAAACTAATAAAAATATTTATTATATCTTTAATCTTACTAGCCGCTCTTTGTAAACTTTATATAATCATCGTGACTAAAAATTAAATGCGGAATAGATAGCGCAACATGCGCCGCATAGCGGTAAACGAATGAATTAGCAATTATCGAATACTTTTTTTGTAATATTTTCGGAATGTTGCTGTAACATTGCTAAAGTTATATTGTAAAATAATGTCTTTGCAATATTTCTGCAACATTACACTGCAATATGCAATATTGCAATGTGGCAGCAATGTTGTTGCAAGCTTCAGTGCTGTATGGGAAGATACAGCTCAAACAAATGTTTATTAATGAAAAATGAGAAAGTAATATTTACTATTATTTATTTTCAATTTTTAATTACAACAAATGTTCAAAGTGTCTCCCATTTGATTCAATACGCATGGACACATTGGATCATGGAACGTCGCACTCTTTCAAAAATCTCAGGGCGGTTGCGAATGGTTTCACAAGCAGGAAAGATGCGTTGGCGTAGCATATCTTCGTTGTCGATTTGAACTTCATAAACTAAAGACTTTAAGTCTCCTCACAGATAAAAATCTAAAGGATTGAGGTCGGGGGATCATGGGGGCCATGCAATTGGTCCTGCTCTACCTATCCATCTGTCGGGGTAATTATAAACATTTTGAGCTGTATCTCAGTAACAGTAGGTTTGCGGACATATGTTGATATGAACTTTTTTCATGTTTTGATGTGGGGAGCTCGCCCTCAAAGTTTATCTCCTTATTTTAGTTATATCCTGTATATAAGAATTTACATACTCGTTCAATTTCAGAAATATTAGCCTGTTAATAACACCCTTAGTGATTCATCTTGTGTAATATAATTCTATCTAAATTTTACATTATTTTTCAAAATTTTAATTATGCGTTTAATAAATATATGTATTATTGTGTGCATATTGTGTGTCGTAGGTCATGATACACCACTCGTTCGATTATCCAGATTTTAATGCCGAAATTCAATTAGTACGATTAAATAGTGAACATTTCGTGAGTATTAATCCCGCAGTAATGTATTCAAAACCTGAAGTGAAGAATTTGGCGATTTCTACACGAAGATGCATATTTACTGATGAAGCAGACAAAATACTATATGCAAATGTCAAAGAGAGAAATTTAACTTTCGCGAGATATTCATATCACAACTGCCTTGCAGAATGTCGAGCTAGTATTGCAAGAAAAAAATGCGGCTGCATTCCTTATTACTTTCCACAAAATAGTAAGTAGACAAAGCATGTAAGTACAGGAATAGAAAATTAGTTCGAAAACTACATATTATTTGATAGAAAAAAGTTTATAACTTATAATCTGTCTTTCTTCTGTCCTATTCATCGTGAAATATGTTACTAAACAATAAACTTACTAATAAAAATAAAACATGATAATCATTTTTATAAATGAAATATGTTTTTACTTTCTTATGTATTTTTGCAGTCAAAGTTAATTGAACCATATGTATTTAATCTTCTACATTATGAAAACGAATACCGTGCTATTTTACTCTATTTCAATATCGATACTATTATAATCCAAAATAATTCTGTAATTTTGTATAAAACAATTTTTTTTAAGTTCAGGTCAGTAACCCTAAGCCAGACACATGAATAGAGATGCATAAGTTTAAGGAAAAATTGATTTTTCAAAAGAAAAATCTATATACATATATGAAAATCTTTACATCCAGTCCCCGAGTCATCTTGCAGTAATCCTTTAACCTTTCGGTCTTATTTTGGGGCCGGAGTCCGTTTTGGACCCAATAAGGTCCAATAACTTTTTTATTGGGCTTAAATGGTCGTAAGGTAAATCAAGAAAGGAACATGAAGATTTCCATTCAAAAAAAAGTTATCCGAGCCTTATTGGGCCCAAAACGGGCTTCGGGCCCAAAGTAAGACCGAAAGGTTAAAGGATGACTGCAAGGTGACCCTGGGACTGAATGTGAAGACTTTCATCCGAGAAAAGTGATTCTGAAGCCTTATTGGGCCTCTTGGAGAGTTAAGTAAAAAATGACTGAAACGAAACTTTCTCATTTTTTTGTGTATGTAAGGTTTGAGATAATCCGACTCAGTTAATATCGATGTATACTTTATTAAACCGAATTCAAATCACGGCCGAACAACAATCTGAGGGTGCAAACCCATGCAGCGGAATAGCGTAACGCGGAACAAGAGCGGAACCAATCGCGAGCGTTCCGCAATTTTCGCAACGTGGATTCCAAGGCCGATATAACATTTGTCGTACGACAAACTTTTTAAGCATATTGATTGACTGCAAAATAGAAACTTTCTTGAGTCTCTAGAAATTAGCTAATCAATGCGCTTAAAAACTTTGTCGTACGACAAATGTACCCAGCAAACACAGAATATAACTGCTATATAACATGGGAATAACATGTAATGTAACAGTTGTTATGCCTAATTTATATTGGGATTATATAACTGTCCCTCATTTATGCAATATAACACCAGAATATAACTGCTATGTAACGTGGGAGTAATATATGTTGTAACAAGCCGCTTTCGCGAGGCGGGCGACGGATAACTCGGTCGGGATCCTGGGTTCGAGAAAGCGGTATCGAGACACGAATGCGATTTGATGTTTGGTAGAAATTGTATTTTATTGCATGTAAATATGTGGTGGTACAGCGTGAGTGTGTGTATAGGTGTACGAGGTGTGTGAGTGTATGTGCGCGCGAGACGAGTGACGAGTGCGAGAACGGATAATGTATGTATGCGAGTACGTATAAAGTATAGATGCGAGTATGTACAATGTATGTATGCCGTTACACAATGTAGGTGTGCGAGTACGTATAATATCGGTATGCGAGTACGCGGGGTATGCGTGCGGGTACGTATAATGTCGGTGTGCGCGTACGGTTCGCCTTTTCGGGTGTTCGGTCGCGTATCGATTATTAATCGCGCAGCGTAAATCCGGCAGGAGCCGTTAGCTGTCGGGTGGTCCTTTGCGGCCGCGTTGGTGGGCGGTGGGCGGTCCTTCGACGCGGGTATCGATTTCGGCTGTCGATCGGTGTCGCGGTAGGGCGCAGGTCGGCCCTCGGCGCGGGACTTAGCGCCCCCGTATTAATGGCGTGTCGTCGGCCTTAATTATGGCGGCTAACAGTCGGTCCGTCGAGTTGTCTTCACGGTCGGATTTTATATCCGCGTATCGGGATCGCGGGTGCGGACTTCGGGAAGCGTCGGCCGACGAGAACTCCCGTCCGTGGCAGGGAACTCCCTTGCCACGAGAAAGTTGCCGATGCCCAAGGTGGACGGAAAGCTAGCGAGGGGCCGAGAACTCCCGGCGGGGTCGAGTACGCCTGATCCCGTGTACCTCTTTATTCGTTCGGAAAGGATCGCTCTCAGAGATGCCGTAAATTCCCGGCGGAGGCTGGGTACTCCCAACCCCGTGGTTCTTTCTCTGGTGAGCGGTTAAGGATCTCGGAATTAGCTCAGGCGTCTTACAGGCGCTGGCGGATCGGAGGATCTGGTCCCGATAATTAGAAACGCGCTCTATTTATACTAATTCTCCGGCGCGCGCGTCTGCGTAATTCGCGTATTGTTCTAACGGTAACAATTAGAAGCGGCGTGCGCGGCTCGGATATTTTCGGTAACGGTCGGGTCGGTTACCCGAGCGCGTCGTCGATTCGAGATGTTTACGCGCGCCTAACGGCGGTTTAATAAAC
>WHNR01000028.1:687500-755000 GCA_009859135.1 Formica selysi | reverse complement strand
TATTAATTATTACAAGTTATTACTCATTTTTGAGAGATAAATGAAAATTTTGAAGTTAGCTTTTATTACCATGTGTATATGTATAGATGTGTATGTATATTACGCGATCTGCAAAACCTATTCCGCTAGAAACTACTGAAAACGAAATGAAATTGCGGAACGCTCGCGATTGGTTCCGCTTTCGTTCCGCGTTACGCTATTTGTATGGGTTCGTACCATAGACATAGTATATCTAGATCGAGTGTTGAGGAGTGAGGGCCAACGTGCACGTAGAAAAGGACATACTCTGTTCCGTGCTCCTTGCGTTCTCTCTCACTCACATGTAGCATAGCGAAAGAGTACGCTATGCTACGTGCGAGCGAGAGAGAACGCAAGGGGCACGAAACAGAGTATGTCCTTTTCTACGTGCATCTTTACCCCCACTTCTTAAATAAAGGCAAACGCTCGGTCTAGATATACTATGTCTATGGTTCGCACCCTACGCTCTCATTGCACGTTTCCCCCAGTGATCTATATATCTGGATTGCCGATCGCCTTTGTTCTTAGGACTCAAAAGCGTCCCCAAATGGACGCTACCATCTTACCCGGCAATTTGCCTCCGAGCGTGGGAAACTCAAATGAGTTTGACTAAACTTAAAACCACGGTCTATGTAAGACTGTAACTGAAACTTACATTTACATAACATTTTTGCTGTTATTGATTTAAAAAATCAGGATTAAACGGTGAAATAGATCATAAAATAAACCAAAATATTACAAGATTTTATGTTTAATAAGACAATAATTTTTTATTCATTCAATAAAGGTTCCTATCATACGTTTTAATTGCGATAATATAATCAACTTGTCATGATTTAAAGAATTTTGGATTATTTTTTAATATTTACAATTCTTAATCATTTTTTGTGGGTCTTATAAATAAAATATTTGCAAATATAGAGAATGTTACCATAATTGGACCTTCCTTTTCGTGTGCAGCTGTTACAAAGTTAAAAAGAAAGTTAAAAGTTAAAAAACTGTTAAAAAGTTTATTAAGCGGTATCCATGACCTGCACTTATTGGTATCACTTAGAGCACCACCACGCATGCGCGCACCTCGGGCGTGTAAAATGGCGGACCTTCAATTGAGTATATCGCCAGGAGGCCTATCAGCAATCCAGATATATAGATCAGTGGTTTCCCCGTAGACTAGCGAAAAAAGACTAGACTAGCGACACTGCTGCCCTCTTTAACCTACTCTGCTCATTCTAGTACATGCTCTCTGTGGTGCCATCGGCGCGCGATTCAAATCAACTGTTTCAGCTTGTCTCACAGTTCGGCCCTTCCTGACCACTCTGTCCATCCTCGGACACAATTATTATTACAAAGTAGTGAGAATACAACGGTGGGTTACAAAATATTCTTAAAACTATTTTCTTATCTGCTAAGTTTTAGTTTTTGACGCGTAATGCTAACTAGGCGATTTCGTTTTGAGAGGGTCGGATATTGTTGACTTTCCACGTTCCTTCGTAGGGGCGCCGCGATGATTGGGAATTCTCCACATTCCTGACTACATATCATTTCTAAGAACTTTGGCTATCTCGTAGGGTCCCTTAAACTCGGGAATGAGTTTCTTTGGCGCACCAGGGGTATTATCAAAGTTTCTTATTCCCACGTAATCGCCTTCTTTATACTGATGTGCTTTTTTCCTGCTCTTATCAAAATAACGCTGATTATACTCTTGACTCTTGAGATTATCTTTTTCAGCTTTCTCACGAATTGTTTCGAATTGTACTCTTTAATTCCGTCGATGCTCGGACCTCGTTGATTTATTCCGAATAACAAACGACTTGGAGTATCTCCGATAGACTTGTTCATCGTATTGTTAATTGCGAACTCTGCTTCTGTCAGTACTTTATACCAATATTTCCCGATGGAATTGTCGACTATTTTGGCGAGAAGTGGACCCAGTATGCGATTAATGCGCTCGACCTGCCCATTTGCTTTCGGAGAAACTGTGGCTATCAGTACGTGTCGAACGTTATTTTCCTTGAGAAATTCCTCGAACTCGTTTGAGGTGAAACTGGTTCCTCTATCACTCACTATCGTATGGGAGCGACTATAATTCGCGAAATGTTGCCTCAAGCTCTCAATTGACTCTCTTGCAGCCGTCGTCTTTGTCGCATACAGTTTCGTATATTTCGTAAATGCATCAACAACTATCAGGATATATTACTTTATCAAGTGTTTTCTGTCTATGGGTCCCATGTGGTCGATGTGAAATGTCTGAAAAGGTATGTTACCTTTAGGTACCATACCTTTTCAGACATTTTACATCGACCACAATGCAGAAATCCCTCTGACTTACCTATGCATGGTGAGAACGCAATGCACTTCAAACAGTTTCGAATATGATTTTTAATCTTAGTGCGCATTTGCGAAAACCAGGTCTTGTCTATAACACTGTACGTCTTCTCCGGGCCAAAATGACCCAGTTCATCATGATACTTGAATAATATATGACCCTCCATTTTTTCCGGCACGTAAAACCTTAAATCGTTATCTTTCTTTTTGTACACGAGTCTATTTCGCATCTCGTACTGTTTATCTTGCGTTTCTCGAGTTTTTCCCGTAGTCTTCGAATTTTGGGATCGCGACTCTGATTTAATGCTAACTCTAATTCGAGTGGATTGTCCTCAATCAAGGGCACCTTGAACGCTCACTTGAGCACCGTAAACGCTCTTAGTCGCGCCACGAATATCCATCAATCAAAAGGATATTCGTGGCGCGACTAAGAGCGTTTACGTGTTGCATTTTAGCGCCGGCTCTGTGCTCTAGAACATAATCATATTGCATAAGTTCGATCGCCCACCTCTCTATTCGCGGACTTATCTCTTTCTCATCTAAAGTCATTCTCAACGATGTACAGTCTGTGACAATCTTAAATTTGATGCCGTGCAAATAGATACGAAAACGACGCAGCGCGTAAATGACTGCGAGCGTTTCCAATTCGAAACTGTGATAGCGGCTTTCAGTATCCGTTGTCCTTTTGGAGAAGTACAAAACTGGGTGACACTTCATGTTTTTTTTCTTTGCATAAGCGCAGCGCCAAAACCGTGCGAACTGGCATCTGTGTGGAGTTCCGTCTCGTCATGAGGGCTGTATATACCGAGTACAGGCGCTTCTTGCAACTTTTATTTTAGTGTCTGAAAGGCTTTCAGTTGTTTCCCGAATTTGAATTCCACATTCTTATGAAGCAGCTCGTGAAGTGGTTTCGCGATGACGGAAAAACCCTCAATGAATTTCCGGAAATACGAACCCATTCCTAAGAAACATTGCAAGCTTCTCATGTTTTGTGGAATCGGATATTCCTCGATCGCCCTTACTTCCATCTCACTCGGCTGGACTCCGCTCTCAGAAATACGGTAACCTAAGAATTCTACTTGTATACATAAAAATCTACACTTGCCGATTCCGAGTTCCAACAGATTTTCGACCAGGCATTTAAATAGCTGTCTCAACACTCTAAAGTGGTGCTCTACGGTAATGATTGCGACCAATCTATTGTCCATATATACTACGATATCTCCGGTTCTAATTAATTCTGTTAACGCTTTGTTTACGAACCTCTGGAACCTCGCTGATCCCACCTTGAGCTTGAAAGGCATCTTCCGATACTCGAACACTCCGAAAGACGTCGTAAATGCGGTATACTTTACTGATTCGTCAGCAATTCGAATGTGAAAAAACCCGTCTTTCAGGTCAAGGATACTGAAATATTTCTGATCTCTAAGTACATTGATTTGATCTTCGATTACGGGAAGAGGATAGTTATCTCGACATAGAACTTTATTCAATATGCGGTAATCTACGCAAAGTCGAAGTTCACCATTTTTTTTCTTTATTAGTATAATCGGAAAGGCGAACTCGGACTTAGTTGGCTGAATTATTTTCCTCTCAAGGAGATCGTCTAATATCCTCCTCAATTCTTTTTTTTCGAAAAATGACACTCGACGCGGATTAAAATGAAATGGTTTCTCCTCTGTCAGATTTAGTTTTAATTCCATTTCGACCTTCGGAGTATCCGGCCTTACGGGCTCAACGTACTCGGATTTAAAAAGTTCTCGTAAGTTCGACTGTATTTCGCGTGGTATTTTGATGTTCACATTTAGGGAATCCGATGTATCGCGCGGATCGCTTATCTCTATGTTAAAAATGTCATCTATCGCTTGAGATTCTAATTTTCGCAGACCTAGATCAAATATCTTCAATACGTTGCGTCCCAGCACTACAGGACTTTTCATAGTCGCATCCGCAACGACTAACACTGTCAGATCATTTATCGTTTCGTTGTCGAGAGTAATATTTAAACGTATATGCCCGACTACCCGCAACGGAGAGTGATTTATACCGTGATAATTTTCCGAGGGCTTATCGAACGGCTCTACCGTTTCTTCTGGGACAAGACTTTCTTTTATGAAGCTAATCTTACTACCTGTGTCTATCAACGTATTTAACCTAATTTTCTGGTTGATAACGGAACAGCTTATCTCATAGTCAACGTTTTTGAAGAACGTTTCCTTTTCCTCTACACAGCCTGAGACGTAACAGATTTGATCCTCCTCTTCGTTGACCATTGCAACCTGCGCTGATGATGTGGCCCTCGCTGAACAGTCCTTGACTATGTGGCCCATCTCACCACAATTGAAACATGAGCCCTTCTCGCGCTTTGGTTGTCGGCAGTCAGTAGCCAGGTGCCCCAATTTGTTACAATTATAACAACGAGGACTTTTGAGCTTTCCTCCTTCGTTCTTCGGCTGCTTCTCTTCCTTTTCCCCG
The DNA here is from genome assembly GCA_009859135.1 of Formica selysi. Classification (NCBI taxonomy): domain Eukaryota; kingdom Metazoa; phylum Arthropoda; class Insecta; order Hymenoptera; family Formicidae; genus Formica; species Formica selysi. The sequence goes on along the minus strand of WHNR01000028.1, from coordinate 750,182 downwards.
TCTTTCGAGGAATCAGTTGATTTTGTGTCGTGCCAACCCGCCAATCGTGAGTCACGTTTCGGATTGTTTTTTACTGTCGGTCATAGCGGTACTTTCTCGATCACCCTCAGCATTTCTTCTTTCTTCGAAAATTCTTTCATCCTTGCCAGATCCTGTAAATGGTCATTCGGAATGCCATCGATTAAATAATCGACTATTTCTTCTTCGTCGATAGGGACGTCTTCCGCCAGAATTATCTTGTCGTAAAAATAATCTGCGAAATTCTCGGATGGATTCCACTCTCTCGCCTCGAACTTCTTTTTCAGCGCTACGCGTAACCACAGTATATACAGTAGCGCAACTCCCTGTCGGCACCTTTGATGTTAGTGTTGGCCAAAACGGAATGCTCATGCGCGAAATAAGTAAGTTGGTTGGTAATGCCATCTGAACATCTCTCGCTTACTCTCTCCTTTTTCGTTCTCTCTCTAACTCATTGATATATATGTAGCAATAAATAATAATCCAAAACAATGTATTTTAATAAAAAATATATACAAATTTTAATAAAAAATATAACAATTGTTAATAATATATTTTAAAAAAGAAAAAAGGAAATAATAGAAAGATAAATATAATTATGCTAATATACAATATGTTACATAAATATTACATAAATATGATTATGCTATATACAAAATATATTACATGAAATAATAGAGAGAGCAAAAAAAAGAAAATAAAATATTATTCAAAAAATGTTAAATGTATTATGCTCAAGAAAATAGAAATTACAATTATATATATACATATATACAGGGTGTCCCATTTTAATGTCCCACCCCAAATAACTTTTTTATTTTTGATTGTAGAAAAAAATGTTTCAGACAAAAGTTGTATGGTTTCGAGGGGGCCACATGATAAAAATATGGACTTGACCTTGAGTGACCTTTTCAAGGTGAGGTCAATGTAATCCATGTTTTCTTAAATGGAACCCCCCATTTTTTATTGCATATTCTTGTAGCTTATCTCGAGAGCTTTTTAAAACACTATAATAAAGTATTTTTTCATTATGTACTTTTTGAGTTATTTTATATCTTAATCTGACATATTTTGATATAAAAAATAAAATATCTCATAAAATATTTAATTTTCGATAATCTTACCATAATACTTTTATGTACAGGATAATAAGACAAATCAATTAGTATAAAAAAAATGAATAATTGTTTAAAAAAAATACATTGTAAATAATTACATACTTTTTCTTAAAAACAATTATTTTTTTTAATTGATTTGTCTCATTATTCTGTACATAAAAGTATTACGATAAGATTATCGAAAAATAAATATTTTACGAGATATTTTATTTTTTATATCAAAATATGTCAGATTAAGTTATAAAATAACTCAAAAAGTACATAATGAAAAAATACTTTATTATAGTGTTTTAAAAAGCTCTCGAGATAAGCTACAAGAATATGCAATAAAAAATAGGGGGTTCCATTTAAGAAAACATCGATTACATTGACCTCACCTTGAAAAGGTCACTCAAGGTCAAGTCCATATTTTTATCATGTGGCCCTCTCGATACCATAGAACTTTTGTCTGAAATATTTTTTTCTACAATCAAAAATAAAAAAGTTATTTGGGGTGGGACATTAAAATGGGACACCCTGTATATAAAGTTATAATTACAAATATAATTATATTAAATATCTGTAATCGCTTCGTAATCGCTTTGTATCAAAAACTCTGATAAATTGCGCGATCGTACAATAAACAACATGTAATGTCATCTATTCCGCCAAATAAGGTAGGCAGTAGGCATTTAATTGGGTATTTAAATGGTGTGAGAGAGAACGAAAAGAGTAGAAAAAAAAGAGTAAGTGATAGAGAAGTTAAGATGGCATTACTGGCCAACTTACTTATTTCGCGCATGCGCACTCCGTTTTGGCCAACACAAAATCGGGAGAGTTGCGCTACTGTATATACTGTGGCGTAACGGACGATGGTCATACATTTTCCTGAAACCATCCATTATTTCATCGAGACTCATGATAATCGTATTTTCCGCTTGAAATCAATTTTTCGTTTTCCCTTTTAATTTGTTGCTCACAAACAATTTGGCACGATCGTCGTCAAGGTGATAGGTTACGCACAGTTGCCGAACCTGTTGTTCCCATTTTCTGAACGTACCGGCACTTCCGTCGAAAAATCCTACTAATTCCAACATGGCGTTGATATTTTCTTTTCTGTGCTGTCCCTCCGCCGTTGGCGGTGTAGCTCGTCGTAGTTGTTCATTCTCTCGTCTGGCGACGTTCAACTTTCTTCTTAAAAGCTAATTTTTACGTTGTTGGAACTCGAGTTGCATGTCACGATATCGATGCTCTAAATCTTCGATACTTGGATCATCATCCCTTTGACTAGCGTCTGCTGATGCCTGTGACCTAGCACTTCCCGAACGATTTCTATTTTCTTGCGTATGTCGGTCCCTCGCTCTTTCTTCCGTCCTTTCTTCGTCGTCTTTTTCTTCGTCTCCATCCGTTCCCACTGCCCCGTCCTCATCCGACGCAGTTTTCTCTGAAACGGTCCCCGAAATTTCGGTACGCATAATATCGTTTAACCACTCACCACTTGGGTCGTCTTGTTCCAAACAAGCGATAAGGTCTTTCTTTGTACCGCTGGTCGGCAGACCTCGTCTCTTTAATTCGGCCTTAAACTGAGTCATTGAAATTTTCTTCGGGTCCATTTTCTCTCTGAAAACAACGGCACGTACTTCTCCACACGTGCCCGGTACGACCAACGAACGAAAAGATGGCTACGCGACGCTGAGCCTGACGCAATTTCTCGATGAGTTTCCTACGCGTTTCCGTGCACTCGCGTGTCCTAATCTCACTTCTGATACTTGTAAGGTTTGAAATAATCCGACTCAGTTAATATCGATGTATACTTTATTAAACCGAACTCAAATCAGACGGCCGAACAACAATTTTACGCTCTCATTGCACGTTTCCCCGTGCAATGAGACTAGTGAAAAAAAACTAGACTAGCGACACTGCACTCTCTAACCTCTTCTGCTCATTCTAGTACATGCTCTCTGTGGTGCCATCGGCGCGATTTAAATCAACTGTTTCAGTTTGCGTCACATGTAGAATACGAATTCATTATAAAAAATTGGGGTTTTCATTTAAGAAAATCAAGTTGGGTCTTATTAGGTCCAAAGTGGGCGCCGGACCCAAAATTTAGTCAGATCATTTTGATGGCCCCCTCCAAATCCTACAAACTTGTATTTGAAACATTTTTTTTTTTTAAATGCACGGTTTTCGAGATATTACGGTATGAAAATTAAAATAGGATATCCTATATATACAGGATGTCCGGTAAAGATTGTGCCAATGCTCGTGAGCGGGTAGCGCATAATAAACTGAACAGAAAAGTCCTGTAACATTTTTTTTATAACGCTTAATAAAGGAGTTATCATTAAGTAAATTTTGGTCAATCAGCGCCGACTTTTAGCCGGACGCACGTCTGTGAACCGCCCGCCTGGTAGTGTGCGCCGGCGTAGCGACGGAGCGCTTACGCACACTACCAGGCGCGCGGCTAAAGGTCGGCGCTGATTGGCAGACTTTACTCAATAATAACTCCTTTATTAAGCGTTATAGAAAAAATGTTACAGGACTTTTCTGTTCAGTTTACTGTGTTCTACCCGCTCACGAGCGTTGGCACAATCTTTACCGGACACCCTGTATATACATATATATATACAGGACACCCTGTATATACAGAGTGTATCTGAAATGATGCACTAAACTTTAGGAGCATATTCTAGAGGGCAAAATAAGACCTTTTTTCCTATGAACATGGGTCCGCAAATGAATCCTCCTCCGAGCTAGAGGCCCCTAAAGTTCGGGGAAAAAATTAAAAATTGGCTGTATTTCAGGAAAAAAAATGGCAGAAGGTTGAAATTTGGTATAGTCCAGTAAATTATGAAGTAAAGTAAGCCACTAAAATTAAAAAATAAAAACGTATTTCACACATTTTCGGATTTTAGCTCGGAGGGGGGTTCATTTGCAGACCCATGTTCATAAGAAAAAAAAGTCTTATTTTGACCTCTAGAATACGCTCCTAAAGTTTAGTGCATCATTTCAGATACACCCTGTATATATGTACAGAATGAGTCATTTTAATCAACGCACGCAAATATCTCGTAAAGTAAGCAAGATGGAAAAAAATATTTTATACAAAAGTTGTAGGGTTCAGAGGGGGACACATGATGAAAATATGGATTTGACCTTGAGTGACCTTTTCAAGGCCAAGTCAATGTGATCGATATTTTCTTAAATGGAAACCCCCATTTTTTATTGCATATTCTTGTAGCTTATCTCGAAAGCTTTTCAAAACACTATAATAAAGTATTTTTTCATTAAGTACTTTTTGAGTTATTTTATATTTTAATCTGACATATTTGGATATAAAAATTAAAATATCTCGTAAAATATTTAGTTTTCGATAATCTTACCGTAATACTTTTATGTTCAGAATAATGAGACAAATCAATTAGTGTAAAGAGAAAAACAAATAATTGTTCAAAAAAATACATTGTAAATAATTACATACTTTATCTCAAAAACAATTTTTTTTATACTGATTGATTTGTCCCATTATTCTGAACATAAAAGTATTACGGTAAGATTATCGAAAACTAAATATTTTACGAGATATTTTAATTTTTATATCGAAATATGTCAGATTAAAATATAAAATAACTCAAAAAGTACTTAATGAAAAAATACTTTATTATAGTGTTTTGAAAAGCTCTCGAGATAAGCTACAAGAATAGGCAATAAAAAATGGGGGGTTCCATTTAAGAAAATATCGATCACATTGACTTGGCCTTGAAAAGGTCACTTAAGGTCAAGTCCATATTTTCAGCATATGTCCCCCTCTCAACCCTACAACTTTTGTATAAAACATTTTTTTCCATCTTGCTTACTTTACGAGATATTTGCGTGCGTTGATTAAAATGACTCACCCTGTATATACAGGTGTCTACAAAATGTGTCGTCATCCCGTATATTTCGGAAACGGCACAAAATTATGAAAAACCGCGAGATATATGTTCGATTATTTCGAGGGACTACTCTTTTAAGAGGGTTGGGGGAGTTATCTCCCTAAGGGGGTTTCCCTGGGAGCCACAACTCAAAAATTTCGAATGGAACCCCCATATTGTAGCATATCGTTTGAAAAAGCATAAAAAAGAAAATTTTTGGCGCAAACCGGTTGATACGTTGACCTGTTCGGGAGTTGTTTAGGGTCAAAGTTCGCAAAAGCCAATTTTCAAAAAATCGTTACTCCGATTTGGAAAATTCTAAAAAAACGTTCGAGGTATGAAAGTGTTCGTCTTTTTAAATATTTAATAAATTTTTCCATTAAAAAATTCAGATTTGATTTTGGTTTTATAAATAAAAAAGGAAATTTTCATCATCTTGTCATCTTGAATTTAACAGTTTTTTGCGTACCCTTTTAAAAAAAAAACAAGGTCTAATCTGAATTTTTTTATGGAAAGGACTTAAAAAGATGAACACTTTCACACTTCGAACGTTATTTAAGAATCTTCCAAATGGGAATAACGATTCTTTGAAAATTGGCTGTTTCGAACTTTGACCCTAAATAATTCCCGAACGTATCGACCTCTGGTTTACGCCAAAAAATTTTCTTTTTTCATGCCCTTTCAAACGATGTATCACGATATATGGGGTTCCACTTGAAATTTTTGAGTTGGTGTCCCTGTGGAATATTCCCATAAAGAGACACAAATCCCCTAATCTTTTTAAAAGAGTAGCTCCTCGAAATGATCGAACACGCATTTCGCGATTTTTTATAATTTTGTGCCGTTTCCGAAATATAGGGGGTGTAGACAGATTTCATAGACACACTATATATATATATATATATATATATATATATATATATATATATATATATATATAAATATATTGTGTAACCGTAATTTCTTTGGTTAATTATTTAAATAATAATTATTTATTCGGCGGGCGGTTCTTCGGTGCCCACGGCACACCTTCGGCGCGTACCTCGAATATCGATCCCGATATCCCGAAAAAGCCAATATATCACCAAATAACCGAGTTGGGCGCCAGGTACGGTAGGCCGCACCATTCACGATAAACACAACACCGAAAGACAATTTCGAGATCGATAATTAACGCGACGGCAAAATTCCGCGGCTACTCAGTATACCCGAAATGGTAGAGGGGGAGGTTCGGGGGAGACGGGAGAAATCCTGAGAATCGAGAACACGGGAGCGAAAATGAGCGTTTGAGAAGTTAACAATAAAGATAACAATAATATATTAAAAAGAAACAAGAGTATAGAGCAGTTCACATAAATAGTAGCCTTTGATGACAGTGGTTATTTTGCAGGCGAATTAGATATATTATTTCCGCGGAGATCGGCACGACCGTGCGCAACAGTATTAAATTACCGGGCGTCTTACACACTTTAACTCGACTTTTCGGCCGCGAGGATTTCCGCCGTACGAGACTTAATTAGGCCGCGACAACTAAAGAAATTTCTCGAATGCGCCGGTAACTACTTTACGCACGCCCGTGAATCCGCTTCAATACAATATAATTTTCCGGACTCGAATCGGTCTTTTAACACAGCTCGTGGTGCTGGAATGTGCCTCAATAATACTAGCGACGACCTTTGCTTGAAATACGCCACGTATATTATTCGGGTGACTCGCGAAAACTAACGACGGGGTCACCAACACCCGATAGATACTCTGTTCGATACCGGAGAATTGCGCTTTCTCCTCACTCTAATTACGCGTAGCGGGTACAAAATAACTGCTAATAATACACAAAAGGACTACGAAAACTATCGGTGACGACTGTGGTGTACGAGTCATATGACGCAATACTTTGCGCAATCCGGAATATCGATCGCGCGAGCGTGAAAATCCCGATACTTTACAACATGTAATAATTACAGACGCGAAACTAACATTAATGACTGTCGGCGGCGGCGAAATGAATAGAGAGAGCCTATTATATCTAATTCGGATGAGCGACGTGTGCCCGTCGGCCGTGCGACGTAATCTATCCAAAAATATTCACAAAGCTAATTCACCAAAACGTGTGGCTCGACAACTATTAAGGGCGCGACTCATCCGAATTAATTACCTACAATTATTCGGCAACAAAATGGGTCGGCGACGCTCGTCCCACCGGCAGGAAGTTCTCGGTGCTTCCTCGATCGTCTAATATTCCGCTCGCTCCTTGGAAAACCTGCGTCCTCTCGGATAGCTCGCCGAACAGTGCCGAGCGAGAGTCCTGCAGGAGAAACGCCGGCGCGATAAATCGCTATCGCGCCACTTGTGGCGCTTTCGCATTACGCAGGGCCGTCCTGCGATCCTTGCGATCCTTGTGGTCGTCACGGCCGTATCGGTGGGCCCACCGCCCCGAAATTTCTAAATTCGATGGCTGTTTGACTGGTAGATGCGGAATTCCGGCAGCGTCCGATCGGCTCTCTTTCCTATCTTGTAGAATAGGTCCATGGTCGAGAGTCCTCTCGCCGCTCCGTCCTTGGGACTCCCTCGCTTCGCGCGGGTGGAGTTGCCGTCCCTTCGGCCGGGTCCTTCCGGCCCTTCGCCTCTGTTCCTGTCGTAATAATACAAAATTATCGGCAGCGATGTGTGTTAGCCACCAAGAATGGAGTTAATAAAAAAAACTTCGACCTGACGTCTCTCGCTCCTTGAAAGTTTTGGACTCCCGCTCTCGGCCGCTCCTCTTCCTTCTTCCTTCCTCTCTGCCGGATGGGATCCCGCCGCTCGACCTCGCGCCGACAACCATTTCGCGGGCTCATTTCGAGCTTACAGTTTCGATAAATATTACTACCAAAAGTCAGATCTCGTCGATCTGACGATTGGGCCGCTCTCTCCCTAAATAGAGAGGACGCAGGCCCCCGAAAAACCGCCCCCGATCGGGTCATTCGACCCTTGTGACGGACGTCCCAAAAACGTCACGTCACAATATATATATATATATATATATATATATATATATATATATATATATACCACAAACTACTGTGGTGGATAATGAATTAATTCACGGACCGTACCTTTGGAGGGCTCTCAAACAATTTTGATCAGTTTGACATTTTTTGACTTTTATTTTTTGTATTTCCGTTCTTACTTATCGACTATTAATTCTAAGACTTTTGACCGTATTTTACCAATTTTTTATTACTGAAGAGAGTCCAGTCGTGGACAGAAACGTTACGTTTAATTTTTTTTATATTGTTACGATTCGAGTTTTATATATTTGTTATTGCGTTTATTCGTTAGTTTAATTAAGACCTGCGCCTTTATTTTATATTTTATATTTATAAGTTTATTTATTTTTTGTTGTTTTGCGTGCTCCTCAAGCCTATTTGTGTACTTGTTTTGATCTCATAGGAGCTTTGTCATTATTTTTAATAAAGGAGTTATTATTGAGTAAAATCTGGCCAATCAGCACCGACCTTTAGTCGGACGAACGTTAGTAAGCCGCGCGCCTGGTGTGCGCCGCCGCCGCCGTAGCGGCGGGTAGAGTCCTATATAATCAGAGAAGCGACAATGGCGTTCCGCTTGCTGATTGGCTGACCGCCACGGGCCCGTTCCACTTAACGACCGGAACGCTCACGGTATCATTTCATCTTTGTTGTTCACCGGAAGTTAAACAAAGACAGATAATGCTCGCGAGCATTGCGATCGTTAAGTGGAACGCGCCCTATGTTGGCGGTTAGTTTGCACGTAGTGAATCGTACATGCAAACTAATCGCAACCGGCGTACCGTAAGTGAGAAAAAAGTATATTTGTAATGTTATTAAAAAAAAAACATTTTACATATCTCTGAGACATTTTTAAGATATTTTAGATTACAAATGGATAGCTGCGGGCCCAACATGGCGATCATGGGAAGCATGGAAGGGGTAACGATGTCGCTTCTCTGATTATATAGGACTCTAGCGGCGGGCGCTCACGCACACTACTAGACGCGCAGCTCATCGACGTGCGCCCGGCTAAAGGTCGGCGCTGATTGGTCAGACTTTACTCAATAATAACTCCTTTATTAAGCCTTACAAAAAAAATGATTCAGGACTTTTCGACTCAGTTTTTGGTAAGGAATAACGCTATATGTACTTAATAGGCGTTTGTTGCGTGTCATCCTGTATATATATATGTATATACAGGGTGTCTGATAATAATCGCCTCACCCTAATGTGCAGATAGAGCGGGTTAAATCGAGTAGGAAAGTCCTTTACCATTTTGCGATTTTTGTAATAATTATTGAAAAATTAATTAAAAAAGATTGACCAATTCACGCGAGTATAAGCGCACAGCAAGAAGAGACAAAAGTATGCGATCGCTAGACGCGCGACGAAGTTTTGGGAGGAGCGCTCTACAAATGACAACAGTTATGTACAAGCGGTACATAACAATGGACTCTCGCGTCCTAGCAACCACACATCAATGGGTTGTCCCTTTTTACTGCGCGCTTATACTTACGACTTGATCAACCTTCTTTAATTAATTTCTCAATAATTATTACGAAAATGACAGGATGGTAAAGGACTTTCCTACTCAGTTTAACCCGCTCTATTTGCACACGATGGGTGATGCGATTGACTCCGGATACCCTGTATATATATTATCTGCGCGTTTGATTCTTACTGGCCTGAAGAATTTAAATTGTGTTTTTCACATAAGAGCCGTATCAATTTTTTACTTCGAATATAAAACAGATATTACCATTTTTAAAAAAACATAGCACAAAATAATTAACATGTTGTATATAATATGATTTTTATACATACATACAATCAAAATTTATCAAATGTATACTTTTGATAGCTACAGAAATCATAAAAAAAGTTGTTTTATTTTTTAACTTTTTTTATAAAATACATGTACATTATATATATATATATATATATATATATATATATATATATATATATATATATACAGGGTGTCCTAGATAACTCGTACACCCCTTTTTTTCAAAAACTAAGCATTTTAGAGAAAAACGTTTCGAACAAAAATTATATGGTTTTGAGGGGACATAAGATGGTGTCATTGGTTTGACCTTGGATATGGCATCGTTAAGGTCAAGTCAAGGACACCTTTAATTTCTTAAATGGAATCCCCTATTTTTTATTGCACATTCTTATAGCTTATGTCGAGAGCTTTCCAAAACACTATAATAAAGTATTTTTTCATTAAGTACTTTTTGAGTTATTTTATATTTTAATCTGACATATTTTGATATAAAAAATAAAATATCTCGTAAAATATTTAGTTTTCGATAATCTTACCGTAATACTTTTATGTACAGAATAATGAGACAAATCAATTAGTGTAAAGAAAAAAACAAATAATTGTTTTAAAAAATACATTGTAAATAATTACATACTTTTTCTTAAAAACAATTATTTTTTTTACTAATTGATTTGTCTCATTATTCTGTACATAAAAGTATTACGGTAAGATTATCGAAAACTAAATATTTTACGAGATATTTTAATTTTTATATCAAAATTTGTCAGATTAAAATATAAAATAACTCAAAAAGTACTTAATGAAAAAATACTTTATTATAATGTTTTGAAAAGCTCTCAAAATAAGCTATAAGAATATGCAATAAAAAATAGGGGATTCCATTTAAGAAATTAAAGGTGTCCTTGACTTGACCTTAACGATGCCATCCAAGGTCAAACCAATGACACCATCTTATGTTCCCCTCAAAACCATACAATTTTTGTTCAAAATGTTTTTCTCTAAAATGCTTAATTTTCGAAAGAAAAGGGGTGTACGGGTGGTCTAGGACACCCTGTATATATATATATATATATATGTATATATATATATATATATAGAGAGAGAGAGAGAGAGAGAGAGAGAGAGAGAAGATACACTAAAACGAAATAAATACGTTTTACTCCAGGTACCAGAGTATGTAATCTCAGGGATATCCAATGCTTACAGAAATATAAGTGTAAGTATTTACATACATATATTTACATTTGGTCATTCAATTATCAAATCTTCCAAATTCCATCTGTAATAGATGCATTTAATGCTCAATGCTAGCATACTTCATATTTACCACTAATAATGGAACAAGTAATCGCATCTCATTCTTATAAAAAAGCTGTAGAAAAAAAGCCAAAAAATTAGAAACCATGCTGATGATTTTGAAAAAATAATTTATTTTATTTTTAAAAATCTTTTCAACAAAATTTGTACAGTTTTCAAAAGAAAAAAGCGTGGCAATATTAATTTACTCTTGGATAGAGTAAAATTGTCAAAGTAACATAAAGTCGACTTGCTTTCTTATATAGAAATCTTCAATTTTTATTGCATATTCTTATGGATAACGTTTCCAAGATGTTTCCAAATTTTATTTTATTACTGGTCTTATTTTGATCCAGATATTTTATAGTTTTAGAGCAAGTTAAAGTTCCGTTAACAATAAAATGTGTTGCTTTATTAAATGGGTCACATTGCCTTTTATCAATCACTTATCTTTTATTTCGTTTCTTTTTAATCAGACATAAACCTCAGATTTTAAGATACTTTCGTTATTTAAAAAACACAATTTTTTTTATAACAACTTCTTGCAGTTGATTTTATTCTAAAAATGTCTGATTATCCAACAACAGAATTTATTAATATGATTATTGAGTATAATCGGACCAATGAAAATGCTTGAGAACCTGCTTGTGAATATGTAATCTGTTGGAGAAATAATAAATTAAAATAGTGATGACTCTGGTCGTTTGAATAAAGCGCGAAATGCGTAAAGCCGATGTCGCCACTGCGTATCATTAAGTTTCCGCAGCGTCATCGTTTTCCGGTACTCCGGTGAGCGCGTGCTTTCGCTGTGCGCAGATCGCCATTAACGGTGTTCCGTATCACTTCGTCTTTTGTAAGAGTTAAGCAATATACAGTTTTTGGAGAAGCTACAGTGTTCTTATATTTAAAATATAACCAGTCCCAACAGGTTATGGGCCCATAAGATCGAGACATTGACAAATTCGAACATCTTCTGTGAAGACTGGGAAAGCGCGGAAAGTTCGCAAAAGTTCTTCGAGGTTGGCCGTGCCACGTGTGTAATAGAACAAGTGCCTCAAGATGGACAGCGAATTGATCAAGATCAATAAACTAAAATCCGCGGAAGATTGGACAACATGGAAATTCCAAATTAAAGTGATGATGATTGCCAACGATGATTGCTTCGGAGTGGCAAATGGAATAGTGACGAAACTTGAACCGCCGAATCAGAATGCTAACGCTGAGATCAGGGCAACGTACCAGAAAGATCTGAAACAATGGCTAAAGCTCGATGGGATAACTCAAAAATTGATTGTGCTACATACATCGGAACAATCGCTGCTACATATAATAAACTGTGAAAGTACGCACCAGATGCGATTTACGAAAGTAAAACCGAAACAAGTATACATTTATTAAAACAAAAATGATTTTCTCTAACAAAAGAAGCAACCGACGACAAGGCAGCGCACATTGCAAAAATAAGAGACGTGAGTCATAAATTGTCCTTGCTAGGAAGGCCTATCTCAGAAAAAATGGTAATAACAAAAATATTGATGACCTTACCCACTAGTCTAAATTACTTCTCTGCAGCATGGGAATCCATGTCGCTGGCAGATTGTACTGTCGATAACTTAGTAACCAGACTGATAATGGAAAAAACACGGTTATCGGCAAGGGAGAGCAAACCAGGCGGCGCTCTAGCCGCAAAGGAAAACACGCGAGCCGCTAATCTTGAATCGGTAAGAAAGCATGCCAGACATAAGAATGTGAAACCAGGTGCATGCTACAAATGTGGAAAATTCGGACACTTTCAAAAGGATTGCCGCAGCAAAATAAAAGGAAATAAAAGTGAAAAGGAGCAGCAGCGATCGACCAAAGAAAAACAGGAAGAACTATACAGTGAGTCAGTCTTTTTTTCTTCAGGAGAACTCGACATTGACGTGTGGTATCTTGATTCTGGTGCCAGTAGTCACATGACCGGACGGCGCGACTTGTTTGAAGATTTTAAAGCTTTTCAGGAACCTACTTCCATAAAATTAGGAAATGGAAGCTCTGGATAGAAATAGCAGCTCATGGGAAAGGACATATCAGTGTCTCAGTGTGTACTGGTTCCAAATGGGAAGAAAAGTATTTAGAGGATGTAATATATGTCCCGAAGTTGGCATATAATCTATTCTCCATGGGCTCGACACTCGATAAGCAAATCAAATTTGAATCGAATGAGAAGGAATGCCGGTTCGTCAAAGGAGACAGAACAGTCGCGCTGGGGGAGAGAAAAGAAAGACTCTATGCGATGAAAATGAAGGTAATAAAGCCGGAGAATGCGCTTAATGCGAAAATCAAAGAAGATAAGCCGAAGAATACAACTGCTGTTATGGCATGAAAGATTGGCATATCAAAATTTCAAGCAAATAAGGAAAATATTGAAAAAGCTGGCATTGCGATAAATAAAAATGATCCATTCTGCAAGGCGTGTGCAAAAAGTAAAGCATGCAGAAAAGTTTTCCCAAAAAGCGAAACAAAAACAAAAGAAGTGGCTGAATTGATACATGCAGATTTGTGCGGCTCAATGGAGACCAGTTCACTAGGCGAAGCAAAATACTTCCAACTCTTCAAGAATGACTACTCGGAATACAGGAAAGTGTACTTCCTAAAGACGAAAGAAGAAAAAGTTGACCACTTTAAAAACTTCATCAAGAGAATTTAAATGGAAACCGGAAAGAAGATCAACATGCTGCGAACAGACAATGGTTCGGAATTTGTCAATAATAAAATGAAGAAAATCATGATCGACGAAGGCATAGAGCACCAAACAACTGTGCCTTATACGCCTGAGCAGAACGGCAAGGCAGAAAGAGAAAATAGAATCATAACAAAAGCAGCTTGTACAACGTTACTCACAAGAGAAGATAGGCATCCCGGAAAACCAGAAAATTCTAAAACTTTGTGTGCAAGTAGAGTAGTTCATCCGTAATCCAAAACAATTTTTTGTTCGTGCAAAATTAAGGTTTAAGGGGGTGAAATCACCCCTTGAAAAAAATGTAGATCTTTCTTTTTTACGAAATAACTGTCGAACGGTTAGAGATATTGAAAAAAAGTTTAAACAAAAATTGCGTCTTTTTTTATGTCTACAAAATAATAATATAATAATAATAATAATAATAATAATAATTTTTCGATACTTATCTATATGCAGCTTTGTAGACATAAAAAAAAAGATGTAACTTTTGTTTAAATTTTTTTTCGATATCTCATCATTCGGCAGTTATTCCGCAAAAAAAAAGATCTACATTTTTTTAAGGGGTAATTTCACTCCCTCAAACCTTAATTTTGCACGAACAAAAAATAGTTTTGTGTTACTCTACTTACACACAAAGTTTCAGAATTTTCTGAATTTCCGAGTTGCCTACCTTCCCTTGTCAGCAGAAACCTTCCAAAAACCATGTGGGCTGAGGGAGTGAATACTGCTGTACATATATTAAATAGAACCTGAAAAAATGGCAGTGAAGGCCATTCACTAAACGAAATCTGGTTCAGAAAAAATGTGAAAATAAACTATTTGAAAGTTTTTGACACAAAATGTCATGTGCACATACCGAAGCAGAATAGACGGAAATGGGATACAAAATCCAAGGAAGGTGTCCTAGTCGGTTACGATGGTTGCACAAAGGGATATAGAATCTGGTTCCCTGAGACGAGGAAGGTAGAAACACACAGAGATGTTATCTTCGAAGCAGAGCAGCCAACACAAGATACAGGAACGGATGAAGAAAAAAATGAAGTACGAGCAGACATCATAGAATGCATGCAACGAAGAGGATAAGGAAAAAGAAGAGCTGGAGGAAAGGCCCGCACCACCGGAAGAATCAGAGCATGAAGAAGAAGATGATGATGATGACATTTTTCAAGACACCGAGCAACAGCAAGTGACAATGAGCGATGAAGATGAACACTTTCAAGAAGGATATACGTTACGCAATAGGCGAACAATCAACCTTCCCCAACGTTACGGAAATTACTACAAACATAATTCGCTTGTTGCAGCCGAAAAAGAAGAAGCTATAAATTATGAGGAAATGATAAAAGGAAGAGATTCAACAAAATGGAAGAAGGCTATGCAAGAAGAATTAGATGCA
Source organism: Formica selysi (assembly GCA_009859135.1). Classification (NCBI taxonomy): domain Eukaryota; kingdom Metazoa; phylum Arthropoda; class Insecta; order Hymenoptera; family Formicidae; genus Formica; species Formica selysi. Next base: position 734,942 of record WHNR01000028.1, on the reverse strand, counting down.
CTTGAGAAAAATGCAACGTGAAAACTTGTCGAATCACCACAGTATGTGAAGATATTAAATAACAAGTGGGTTCTCAAAATAAAGCTGAAACCAGGTGGAAAACTAGACAGATATAAAGCCAGACTGGTAGTCAGAAGTTTTAAACAAGAAGAAGGACGGGATTATGACGAAAAATTTAGTCCCATGGCAAGATTTGAGTCAATTCGCGTCATATTGGCGCTAGCTGCATCTGAAAGAATGCATAAGATGCAATTTGACATAAAAACGGCTTTTCTCAATGGAACACTCGAGGAGGACATCTATATGAAACAACCTCAAGGCTTCGAGAACGGCACGGGCAGGGTATGCAAGCTCCAGAAGAGTCTCTATGGTTTGAAGCAGGCGGCCCGATACTGGAATAATGAACTGGTCAGAACTTTAAAGGAAATAGGTAACTCGACAAAATCTGACCAAAGCGTTTTTGTAAATAAAGATTGTACCACAATACTCGCTATTTATGTAGATGACGGGTTATTAGTGTCTAAAAATAAAGAAAATATAGCAAATGTTATAAAGCATATAAAGCAGAAGTTTGAAGTCAAAACAAGTAATTTAAGTTTATTTCTAGGAATTGAGATAAAAACATTAAAAGACGGTTCGATAACATTAAATCAAAAGCAATATGCAAAGAAAATTATTGTTAGATTTAAGTTGACAGAGTCAAACGAGGTAAAGGTACCTGCGGATGCGCATCAAAATATAACTATGTTCTGCGAAGATGAATGTAAGAAAGAAATAATATAAGCGCCGTATCGAGAGGCAATAGGACACTTATTGTTCCTAGCAACTGTGTCTCGACCAGACATCTCATATGCGGTAAGCGTAACCAGCAAATTTGTAGAAAATCCGAGCAAAGGCCATTGGAACGCGGTTAAGAGAATAATAAAATATGTCAAAGGTACTTTAGATTTTGGATTAATGTATAAGTCAAACAATAATTTCTCTAAAATGCAGGCATACAGCGATGCGGATTACACCGGAGATTTAACGGATAGGCGATCGACTACTGGATATCTACTCAAAGTTGGAAGTAGTACATAATATGGGGCTCACAGAAACCAACTTGTGTAGCATTATCAACCACAGAGTCTGAGTACATATCAACTAGTCAAACAATTCAAGAAATAATATGGTTGAATAAACTAACAAACGAGTTGTACAAAGGGGAAATAAAAACTCCTGTTTTTTTTTATTGACAACCAAAGCGCGATAAAGTTAATAAAAAACCCCGAATATCATAAGCGAACTAAACACATAGATGTAAGATACCATTTTATTCGGGAAAAATATATGGAAGAGAGATTTACGGTAAAATACATAGAAACCAGGCCTTCCGTTTCCGGTGGGCTAGAGAGAGTGTGGACAAAAGTGTGATTGCAAAAGGAGAGAGGAGCAGAGGTAGTAGAGGAGAGAGAGAAAGAGTGGAAAGTGAGAGTGAGAAGAGTGGAGTGAGGTGTGTACGGAGGAGTAAAGGTGAAGGTGACGGAGTGAAGGGGCGGAATTAGGAAGGAGTGGAAAAGGCTGAGGATTTGGAGGTTAGAGAGATAGTGACAGACAGAGAAAAAAAGCCACGTGGTAGGTGTCGGAAAGGGAGGTGGGAGCACAGAACAGGTAGAGCGGCGACTGGATAGATAGGCAGGAACGGAGAGTGGGAGTGAAGTAGCGAAATTAGATAGAAAGGCGACCGGATAGGTAAGAATGGAGAGTGGAAAAGGAGTAGTGGAATTACATAGAGAGGCGGCAAGACAAGGAAAGGAGACAATAGAGAAGGAATTAGCAGAGGAAAGGAAAAAGAGTATAAGATCAGGGATAGAGGGAATAAGAGGAACGGAGAGGAGATGAAGCACGGGGAATATAGAAGGAAAAGGAAAAGGGAAATGCTGGAAGGAGGGGAAGGAAGAAAAGAAGAGGAGGAGAGGGCAGTGTTAAAGAAAGGAAAAATAAAGGGGTCACCGCAAAAAGAAGCAGCAGAGAGGAGTGAAGGAGAGGTGAGTTGGTGGAAGGAGATGAGGGATGAATTGAAAAGGGAATGAAAGGAAGGGATTCAGAAGATGAGGGAGATGCTAAGGGAAGAATTGAGAAGGCATATATGGGAAATGAGAGAGGAGGTAGAGGAGTTAGTGAAGAAAAGGATAGAGGAAGAGAAATGAAGGGAGGAAAGAGAGGAAATGAAGAGAAAGATAGAGGAACTAGAGAAGGGGATAAGAGGGCTGAAGATGAGGGAGGAAGACAAAGGGGAGAAGGGAGAGGAAAAAGGGGAAAATGGAAAGGAAAATAAGAGAGATGGAGAAGTGGAGGGAAATGAAGGAGAGGGAGGAGAGAAGGAGAAATATGGTAAGAGGAGTGAAGGGAGTGAAAGGGAAGTAGAGAAGAGGGTAGGGGAGATACTGCAGGAACTAGGAGTGGGGGCGGAAGTGGAAGAAGTGAGATGTGTGAGGGGCAAGAGAGAGGGGGAGAAGAGGATGGCGATTGTAAAGATAAGTAAAGTAGAAGAAAAGAAAGAGATAATGAAAAAGAGGAGAGGGATAAAAGATAAAGAAATAAGATTAGATGACGATCTGACGTGGAGGGAACGAAAAATGAGATGGAAGTTGGAGGAGGTAGCAAGAAGGGAGAAAGGGAAGGGGAAGAGAGTATGGGTAGGATATGAAAAAATGCAAATAAACGGAAAATGGTGGAGATGGGAGGAAGAAGAGGAGAGGCTAAGGGATAATGAGGGAAAGATATGGAATGAACAAGGGGAAGGATAAGAGGACAGGGAAGGGAGAAAGGTAGTGAGGAAGAGAGAGAGGGAAAAGCAGGAGGGGGTATGGAAAGTAACATGGATAGAGGAGAAAAGGTGGGGAAATTAGAAGGAGAAATTGCCGAAAGAGTTTACTTGGAACGCACAGACGGCAACGAGAAGAAATAAAAAAGGAAGAGCAAGGGGATGGTAATAGGGGCCAAGAAGAACATAAGGTTAGAAGAAGAGGGGGAGGAAGAAGAGGAGGGAAAAATAGTATATAGAATAAGAATGGGAGGAGAGAGCTGGAGGATAGTTGGTATACATGTAAATGGAGATATGGATAGGAAGCTGGAGAGATTCAAGGGATGGATGGAAGAGGGGAAGAAGTAAGGACGATAATAGGGAGAAATTTTAATGCAAGGACGGGGGAAGAAGGAGGATGGATGAGAGAAGAGGAACAGGAGGAGGCAGAGAAAGGAAGAAGGTCAAAGGACAAGAAAATAAATGGAGAAGGAAGAAGGCTGGTAGAATGTATAGAAAGGAGGGGATGATCAATACTAAATGGAAGTGTGAAGGGAGATGAGGAGGGGGAATATACGTATACGGGAGGAAGGGGAGAAACAGTCATTGATTATATGTTAGAGGACGGAAAGATAAGAGAGAAAGTGGAGAGATTAAAAATAGGGGAGGAGGTGGATTCAGATCATCAACCGGTGATTGTGTGGTTGAAGGGAAGAATGAGGGGAGGGGTAAAAAGACAGCAGGAAAGAAAGATGAGAAAATGGCATGGGCACGGGATGAAAAAGGAAGAGAGGAGTTTAGAAAGGAGTTGGAGAGAGTAAGGAGAGGAGAGAGGGGGTTGCAGGAGGAAATGGAGGGAATGGCAAGAAGGATAAGGAAAATTATAGAGGGTGGCGAAGAAAAAAGGGGAAAAGAAAGGGGAAACAGAAGGGTGGAATGAGGAGTGCAGAGTGAAAAAGAAAGAACTAAGAAAAGAGTTGAGAAGATGGAGAAAAGAGGGAGGAAAAGGAGATAGGTATAGAGAAAGGAAAAGGGGATATAAGGAATTGTGCAAAGAGAATAAAAGAGAAGAAAGAGAGAAGATGGTGAGAGAGGCAGGGAAAGCAAAGATAGAAAGTATGGGAAATAGTGAGGAAAGAAAAGAAAGGAAGAAAGAGGGTGAATGAGGAGATAAAGATGGAAGAATGGAAGGAATATTTTATGGGATTACTAGGAGAAGTGAAGAGAAAAGTAGTAAGAGGAGGGAGGGAAGGAAGGAAAGAGAGGAGCGAGTCAGAGCTAGAGTGGAAGAAGTGAAGAGGGTGATAGCAGTGTTAAAGGATGGAAAGGCGATGGGGAAGAATGGGATTCCGAACGAGGTGTGGAAGTACGGAGGAGGGGAAATGGAAAGATGGGCCTGGGAGGTATGTGGGAGAGTGTGGCAGGGAGAGGGATGGCCAGAAGAATGTAAAGAGGGCATTATAGTGCCGATTATTAAGAAAAGAGGGGGAGAGAACGTAAGGGAGTACAGAGGAGTGACCCTGATGCCGTCGCTGTATAAAATATACACGGCGGTATTAGGGGAAAGATTGAGAGAGGAGATGGGGAGAAGGGGGTGCTATCAGGAAGTCAGGCAGGGTTTAGAAGAGAGAGGGGAACAATGGATCAGATGTACGCACTGAATTATCTGATAAACAGACAACTAGGGAAGAAGGGTGGGAAAATAACGGCGGTGTTTGTAGATTTGAGGCCGGCGTTTGACTCAGTGGACAGGGAAGTATTGGGGAAGTCAATGAGGGAGAGGAGAGTGAGAGAAGGAGTGAGGATAGAAGAGGTGTTAAAGAAAACAAAGAGTAGGGTAAGAGTGGGAGGGAGAATAGGGGAGGAGTTTTGGACGGCGAGAGGGTTAAGGCAGGGGTATCCACTGAGTTCAATGCTATTTAATATTCTGATAGCGGATTTCGAGGAGGAAATGGCAAGGGAAAGTTGGGGAGGAATACGACTAAGAGAAGGGAAGGTGTATACATTGGGGTATACCGATGATGATAGCGGAAGAAGAACAAGACATGAAGGCAATGCTGAGAAGGATGGGAGAGATATTTAGAAAAGAAGGGATTAGAATTGAACACAGAAAAGACAAAGGTAATGAAATTTGGAAAGGGAGGGGGAAGGACAAAGAGGGTAGACTGGAGGTGGAAGAGAAAGAAATTAGAAGAAGTAAAAGAATTCAAATATCTGGGATACACTTTACAAAGGAACGGAGGGCAGGAGGCGCATATGAGGGAAAGAGGAAGAAGGGCGGCTGTGGCGATGAGGGAGGTATGGGGAATAGGGAAGTGACCCTGGGGGAAGGATTGGGAAAGGAGAATGTGGTTGTACATGAAAGATATATGAGGTGGACAATGGGGTTAGATTGGAAAACACCAGGTTATATGGTAGGGGAAGAGGTGGGGAGAAGGCTGATGAGAGGGAGAGCAGGAAAAAAAACAAGGAACTTTGAAAAGAGGATGGAGGAAGGAAAGGGGGGAGAAATAGCAAGGAGATGCTGGGAAGAGATGAGGGAGAGATGAAGGAGAAAGAGGATAGTTGGGTCTTGGGAACAGGAGAGGAAGGAGTTCTTGAGGGAAAGAGGGGTGCAGGAAGAGGAGAAAGGAAGAGTGGAGTATGAGGTGCTGGAGGAGAGAAACAGGAAAAGACAGGAGGAGAAGAGAGAGATAAAAATTGGAGAATCGAAATTTAATAAATGGAACAGGAGAGTGAGAGAAGAGAGTATATCGGAATATCTGAAAAAGGATTGGGCGGAGGAAAGGTGGAGAAGAATAATCAGATTCAGGCTAGGAAACGAGGTAAGAGAGGGATTATATTGGGAGGGGGAAGAAAAAAGGAGATGTAGGGTGTGTGGCAGAGAGGAGGAGGACATGGGAGTATGTGTGGGAAAGATGTGCAAGGCGAGAGATTGGAGAGAGGAAGAGTTGGCAGGAGGTGGTGGAGAGGTTTTTGGGGAGAGACGGAGGGGGGAAGAATGGATGAAGGAGTTAGAAAAGATAAGAAAAAAGGAAGGGGAATGGGAAGGAGAAGGAGAGAGAGGGGGAGAGAGAGATTGAATAGGAGAATTCAAGAGTAAAGAAACTTGTGAATGCATGCGAGCTTCACAATTCTATCCAAAGACTCATTTAGAAATAAGATGCGTTAACACTATAAGCAAACGAACAAAGTCGACACTAAGGGAGAGTGTTGGAGAAATAATAAATTAAAATAGTGACGACTCTGGTCGTTTGAATAAAGCGCGAAATGCGTAAAACCGATGTCGCCACTGCGTATCATTAAGTTTCCGCAGCGTCATTGTTTTCCGGCACTCCGGTGAGCGCGTGCTTTCGCTGTGCGCAGATCGCCATTAACGGTGTTCCGTATCACTTCGTCTTTTGTAAGAGTTAAGCAATATACAGTTTTTCGAGAAGCTACAGTGTTCTTATACTTAAAATATAACCAGTCCCAACATAATCAAATTTCCAGAACGTCGTTATCAAATCATATTATAATATTAAATTTAATTAAGAGAAATAGCCATCTTATTTGTAAAATAAAAAATCTTAAAATAAAGATAATGGCCCTTATTCTGAGCTCACACTTAGAGGCACATTTAGAGAGTGCCACATTTAGAGATAAATATACTAGTAACACGACTAAAGTCAGTCGTATTCTCATCGCATATTTATAACGCCTCTAACTTAGAGATACATTTATGACTACCATGTTGTATATCACGCTTATTACGCGCATACGGCACTGTGATTGGCCGTCAAATAGTTCATTATATCACGTGCCATGAGTTAAATTAGTAAATTTCATTTCGATTTTTCTTTCGACGCCACTGCAACACAAACACAAACACACATATAATTGTAACAACATTCTTTAACCGATATTTTTATCGGAACTCGCGATCATTATGAACTTCAAAAACGTCTATTCTATTTCGAAATACCCGCGGGCCACGATCACGCACTACATTTACTTCCCAAATTTCGATCGCATGATCAATGGACTAGTTTACACCAATATATTTTAATACGTAAAATAAATACTATACTGTCCAATGACAGCCGTTCCATTCTTTAAGAAGAATAGCTATGATTGGCCAGTGTAGTACGTATTAAAGTATATCGGTATAAACTAAGCCATAATCAATAAGAAGAGAATTGATATTTATCGATATTTATTGATATTTATCATTCGAGCCTCTTTTAACTTATTTTAAGCCATAATCAAATACATCCATGATATTGCAATTGAATGTGCTCTTTCAAGTTAGTTTCGCTTCGAAGTGCAAGATTCTTCGTGCTAATTTAGTCTTTTGAAGTGAAAATAGTGTCAAACAAAATGCAATCTTCATTGCACAACTATACTTTTAGAAGAAATTTCAGAATTGACCAAATATCATTAATATTGTTATGTAAAAAAAGTTCTATTATTTACAGAAATTTGATCTCTAATAATTTTATTAATGAAATCAATTATATAACAATGATAGAATTAATCAAACTTGCGAAGCATCGAGTACAACGCGCCGCTATTACGTATAAATGTACGTATAAATGTGCCCTCGGGCACATTTATTGGTACATTTATCGAGAATGGCATAAATGTGCTATAAATGTGGTTCAGAATACGATTTTCATTATAAAGTTGCGCATTTAGGCTAAAAATGGCGATCTGCTTCTAAATGTGCCGCTAAATGTGTGCTCAGAATACCGCCATATTTATCGTGTCATCTAAGGCACATTTACGGTACGTTTGGAAACAGCACCCGAGCATCATTCTATCTTTGTTCAATTTTTAGTAAATAACAAAGATAGAACGACGCTCGTGTGCACACGGGTTATGTTTCCGAACGCAGCCTTACCCAAGCAGAACAGAAAATCACAATAATATCAAATGACATCAAGATGACATCAAAATGACATCAAAATGACATTGAAATGACATCATAATGACTTTTGATAGTCATTATGATGTCATTTTGATATTATTGTGATTTTTTGTTCTGCTTGGGTAGAGGCACATTTAGTGATAGATGTGAGCTCAGAATACGGGCCAATGTATTGAATATTACCAGTTTAGAAAACCGGTAAAAGTTGATAAAAACTTATACAGCACGGATCATTTTCCTTTTGAGATATATTTTAGAAAGTATATTCTCTTAAGTAATACACGCTTTGAATTTTGTGACGATCTTTTTTGGTTCCTGAGAGATATATGCAACTTTGAAATATTAAAATTTTCGTAAGGAAGATTAGGGGGTTAATTGTGTATCTTAAAACGATGTGAAAATTACAAAAGTGCGGAAATTCACTAGAATATGTACGATTTCATTTGTCAAAATCTAGTAAATCTGTTCATTTTTGTAATTTTTACTTCGTCTCAAGATACACAATCGACTTCCAGGGCTGGAAGTAACAAGAGCAGGTATCACGCCCAAATTAATGTGTTCCAAATGAAGCAGGATAGCGTTAAAAAGAGATAAAATACGTCTCAACTTGAACTAGCCTAGTTTACACCGATATACTTTAATACCTGCTAAATACTATGCTGCCCAGTCACAGCCGTTCCATTCTATAGAGAAATGGCTAATGATTGGCCAATGTAGCACTTAGTACGTATTGAAGTATATCGATGTAAACTAGGCTTATGCATATTTATTCACGTGCAGTGATTCTTGCGACGTTTCCAGACACAACTGTACATGTATTCTTCAAAAATTGCAGTTAGTAAATTTTAATTTTTTTGTTTTTCTTTTCTCAATCTGTTAATAAAATTGCTGTAGTAAGTAGTTTATACTATATGAGAACATTAATATGATAACATTAATTATTTTTTGTATAAATATCACGATTTTAAACTATTCGATCAAACAATGTTTTTTATTTTGTTTTGAATGTTGAATTTGGAGGTCGGGTACGTATAGACGTGAGGTTGAGTAAAAAGTAACATATATACATGAATAATTATATTATATACCTATACTCCATACAAAGAGAGAATAATATCGGTCCGCGCATAGGCGGGCAAAGTGGGGAGAACATGGCGATATACTCAATACCGTATACGTAGATACGGTATTATAATTTATTTATAATAAATTTCAACATATTTTTCTCGCAGTGAACTCATACTAAAAAGGACACTTTAAACTTTAAAACTACAGCCTCCGATATACTACAAATAGATTAATAATTTTTATTCATCATTGTTTACCTGGCCTCGTTTATTTTTCTTCACAGGAGATGACATTAGTGGCACTACAATATTCAATTCTTCCATCGCACTTTGTAAATACTTTTTTAGCAGAAAAACATTAAAAATACTCGTTGACGCTGCACCAAACCGTTCAAGGATTATTTTGAGAAAATAATTGCAACTGTCAATATGTCAAATGGTCGGGGGGACTTGTTACTCGTTGCTAGCACTGGCAAGCTGCATGAGCGATACGGCGATGTAGTGGGGGCTTTTTAGGCGTTCTGAAAGTGGAGACTTGCGCGAAACGGACGAGTTTTCGTCCGACCCGATATTATTCTCTCTTTGAATAAAGTATAATAATTATATACGTGAAATCATTGAAACATGATTATAGGAAAATATAAGAAAAATAAGTATCCTATTAAGTTTTAAAATTAAAAATGAAATTGATGTTACTTAGAGTCATGACTTTGACAACATGTCACGGTTAAGGTCATTGGAGCAGCCTTCCTTAAACTGGAGTTTTAATGAAAATTTGTTGATGTCAAATTGTTAAGAGAGGAATGTTTATTTGGTTTTCTTTTTCAATTCTAATTTTTGTTATTAATGTTATGTTATATTTCCTAAATTTGAGACTGATAATAAGTGACTGACTTAGTTACCATATAATTGTAAAAATTATCAATAAGTATAAGTAATAATGATAAACAATGTTTTGTTTCAACTTATCCCGCTATATATTACAACCAACCCCAAGCAAGGGGCTAAAAATAACAGCGGTCACTTTTTGTGAAACTTAGTAGTTCTTATATATTTATCGTATAAATGAAATATACGATTTCTTCAAAATAATATACGATTCCGAAACCAGAATATAATACTTCCAAATGATCTACATAAAGTAAATTAAATCTTAATACACAGGAAGTAATCCTTTAAAAAATGTTACAACCAGCCCCGATGTCCTCTACTTATATTTGTATCATCTTTTCGTTATATTCTACTTGTGTATTTATATTTATATTGTTTACATTTGCTTCTCATTGTATCACTGTCAATATGCTTCAGGATTACTAATGTTTAATTTTGATAAGAATTTGGAAATAAGTACAGTTTACGAATTCCTAGCCATTTATACTTAACAATAAATAAAGTAATAACTAGGAATTTATAAACTATACTTATTTCGAAATTCTTAGCAAAACTCTTCTTAGCGAAACTAAACAGTTACGAAGTAAATATAAGAAATATAAACATTTACTCTGTCTAGTTATTGTATACAATGTTTGAAAAGATTTAGAACTAAATTAATTTAGAAATATTTAGGTACAAAAATTAAAATACTTTAAAATCAGATATCTCAGCACAGAGAAGATTCCGCCACACCCGATTTAAAGTTTAAATTATTTAGAATTTACAATTATACATTAAGTAAATTACTTAGAATATTGCTCTTTACAATTATACATTAAGAATAAAATGATCCGTGCGCGTGTGCTACGTAAGTTTTTGTCAATTTTTACCGAGATGGCATTTAATGAATCCACATATTAGCAAAAACATTGGTAAATGTGCATATTAGGGGACTCATCCCCAATAACCTTGACCCTGATGTCAAGGTTATGATCCTGAGTAACATCCAAGAGGTTTTAGCTGTTGCTCGTTGTTTAGAAAATTATTCGGTAAATATGCATATTAGCGCCGACCTCACCGATTTCAATGACCTTGACATATGTTGTCAAGGACATGACTCTAAGTAACTTGCAAAAAATTTTAGCCGTCGCTCGTTGTTTATTACAAAGTTATTAACAATTTAAGTTTATGACTTTTCACGCAACTTTGAATGCAAAACGAGGTTTAGTTCATATCGCGAAAAAAGTGGCGGTTATGATCCGTCCCCCCCCCTCCCCCCTTACGAGGGAGCTCCGGAAGATATAACTTAACCCAAACCAAATTTTAGTTTTAAATCAGAAATAGGTTTGGGTTAAGTTATTTCTTCCGGAAGTGGAGCCCCCCCGTAGGGAGGGCGGAATCCATTGTTCTATGCATACACTTTCCACCCGAAGCGAGGTTCAACGCGATCTTATGTGCCTAGTTTTTTGATAGTGGAGCCCCCCCGCAGAGGGGGGCGGAACCCACTGTGTCCATGCCTATACTTTTTAAAGCAAAGTGAGATTCTACATGGGTTGTACATGAGTTGAACCTCGCTTTGCGTGAAAAGTTGTAAACCCATGTGGAATTTCACTTCTCATTAAAAAGTATATGCGTGGAGGCAGTATGTTCCGCCCCTCTGCGGGGGGGGCTCCATTTCCGGAAGAAATATATACAGTCTTATGTCGCAAGTATTGGTCGGTCACTATCTTCGATTGTTAATAAGTTTGTAATAAACAACGAGCGACGGCTAAAATTGTTTGCAAGTTACTTAGAGTCATGTCCTTGACAACATATGTCAAGGTCATTGAAATCGGTGAGGTCGGCGCTAATATGCATATTTACCGAGCATGAATTCTATATTAATTGTATATTTAAGTATTTAAGTAAATACGTGGGCGAGAGAGGGTTCCGTCCCTCCCCCGTTCACGCATTCACTTTGCGATAACTATACAGAATTTAATACTAATAATTATCACGGATGTATGTGTGTTATTGGTTATAATTAACTATTGGTTATAATTAAATTGGTTATAATAACAAATATGTATGAAAAAAAAACCAATATAATTGTATAATTATAATTGTACGATTTATAATTGTACGATTTATAATTGTACGGTTCTATGTGAATTCCACACATAATTCCATTTGTATATACATATAGATGCACACACACGTGCATACGTACGCATCCGTGATAATTATTAATTAAATTATTGTCTGCATAGTCTATTGCAAAGTGAATGCGTGAGCGAGGAAGGGGCGGAGCCTCTCCTCCTGCACTTCCGCCTCGAAAAATTCTAACCTAATCTAAACCAATATTTTTGTTCTTATCGTACAATTTAATTGTTAATAACTTTTTAATAAACAACAAGAACGGTTAAAACCTCTTGAATGTTACTCGGGGTCATGACCTTGACACCATATGTCAAGGACAAGATCATTTGGGGTGAGTCCCTTAATATACATTTACCAAAACATCAACTATTTTGTGAGCTTAACACTGTCTCAGACGACAGTGTCTCGAATTATTTTCATCCTTACCATATTCATCAGAAACTTAATGAAATTCAGAAACAAAAATGCGTTGAGTGTTATCGATAGACTTTAAAAATATAAAGAAAGTCCCGCTTTTTTTGAAAATTTAATGTTTCGTGAAGCATTCATAAAATACAAGAGACTTAAATCAGCATAATATTATAGTTACTATTATTCAAATATAAATTCTTACTGGGATCGTCGTATTGATAATCAGAATCGATGGAAAGTTAATGTCTGGTATTGTATTTTAAACAGATAAATTATTGAATCTCAATTTTTAAATAACTTAATGGTAAGAGAATTAAAGCAATTTTTGCAAAATAATCTATCGGAATTGTTAGAGATCTAGTTTACACCGATATACTTTAATATGTACTAAATACTATACTGGTCAATAACAACCATTCCATTCTTTAGAAAAATGGCTATGATTGGTCAGTGTAGTACTTAGTACATATATTAAAGTATATCGGTATAAATACAAATTTCAAACTTATAAGGCAGATGGCTCCAGCATGATGGTGCACCTCCATATAAATATCACGCTGTTCGAAACTTCTTGAATGAAAGATATGTTCACAATGTTATATATAGATCTTGGCCACCAAATTCTTTTGATTTTACATCGCTAGATTTTATTCTGTGAGAGGATATATTAAAGAGATTATTTTTGAAAGAGAATCAACAACTGGAAAAAATATAAAGAAACATTTTACTAGAGCAAGACATTTCAATTGAAATTATAAGGAGCATAAAAATTTCATTTATATTAAGACTGCAAATATGCATGCCGGTAATAGTCTAACATTCGAGGAAAGAATGTAATATTAATAAAAAAAGAAAGTTCAAACGTGAGAGACAAGGAAACTCATGTTAATCAAAGATCCTACCTGTGAGAAACAAAAGAACCCACGTTAATAATCAGCACTCCAAACGTGAGAAACAATGCGAAACTCAATTAATCAAGCAACGCATATTATTGTTAACAGAACTTTAAATAGCTTCAACTGTGAAATACTTAGATCAAAATAAAACTTTATGGATGTTTTGAAAACGTTCTGTTGTCAGTTGCAAGAATATGTTATAAAAAATTGAGGGTTTCTATTTTAAAAAACCTAGTCGACTTTGACGTGATTTTGGCAATTATATCCAAGGATAAACTAACATTGTCACATCATTTCTCTTTGAAAATTGTACAACTTTTGTTTAAAACATTTTTTAGAAAAAAAATAAATTATTTCTACATAAATCATCTAAATTGATTAAAATAGATCACCTATTTTGTTTTACATATATTTGTTTTTTACAGCGTTTTTCGATACTTCATGGCCAGATATGGATCAAAGTGATAAAAAACTACCAAACAAGATAGAGAATATCATAAAGGGACCTTGCGGATGCATACCTGATTGCTCTCTATATCAATATCCCATAGAAAGCTCTTTTGGAACGCTCGATTCTACTGTTTACTATAGCGCTAGCGGTTTCTCAAAAAACTCTCGGTAAAAGATCAATTTAATTGCATGAAACATCAAAATTATACACATATACAGGGTGAGGCATTTATAGTGACGCGGGCGTATTTCTCGGAAACGAAGCGAGATATTAAAAAATGTTTCAGACAAAAGTTGTTTGGTTCGAAGGGGGACATAAGGTGGTGCCATTGATGTGACCTTGGATAGTCATTTGTTACAGTCTTATGTCCCAAGTAGCAAAATGACGTCATAATAACGATAAATTTAGATCACAAAATGACCAATATGATATTGTTTTATTATGTATCATAGTTAATTTCACATCAAGTAACAGTGACATTAAAAGACGACATAATGACGTATATTTTTAAGAATTTATGGTCTATGACATCGGCTAATAATTGTTTAAAAGATGTCATTTTGAAGACGTCTTAAAGTCGTTCAAATAAAGTCCTTTTGTAACTTGTATTGGGATTATAGTTTACCGCTTATCGTTATGTGGCGCACTATTCTCTATCTATACCCGTATTCAAATTTTTGTCATGGTCGTATATAAAGTCAAAATGCAGCTAATAACATTGTAATAATTATTTATAAGAGTTTAATTTCTGATACAATCCCCATACAGGGTAATTCAGATATTGAATTGATTTTTGGAAAATCGGACAGATAGATGCCCGATCTTATTCGAACAGAAATTGTCCAAATAAGTGAAAATTGTTCGTTATTATCTACTTAAGATATAAAATAGAAATTACTTCCATAGAAATAAAATCTTTAATTTTAAAAATAAATAATTTGAATTTATCTATATATGCATATACAAGGTGTCTGATAATAATCGCCCCACCCGTAATGTGCAGGTAGAGCAAGTTAAACCGAGCAGGAAAGTCCTTTACTATTTTGCGATTTTCGTAATAATTATCGAAAAATTAATTTAAAAAAATCGACCAATTCGCGCGAGTATAAGCGCGTAGCGAAAAGAGCCAACCCAAAAAGTATGCGATCGCTAGGCGCGTGACAAAATTTTGGGAGGAGCGCTCTACAAATGACAACAGTTATGTATGAGCGGTACATAACGATGGATTCTCACATCCTAACAATATCGATACTGCCCATTAAGTTGTCCTTTCTTATTGCGCGATAATACTCGCGCGAATTGGCCGATCTTTTTTAATTAATTTCTCATTAATTATTGTGAAGATCGCAAAACGGTACAAGACCTTCCTACTCGGTTTAACCCGTTGTACCTGCACATTACGAGTGGGACGATTATTATCAAACACTCTGTATATTACATTAATATGTGTTATTATATATTAATGCTGATTAATCTTATTTTTGCTATCAAACAAACGTCAGAAAATGATGTCCCATGGATCTGACATATCGATATCATTTTTAAGTCTCATGAGATCTAATAACTTAGGACATCTAATTGGTCATTTCGTGGCCAAAATTTATTGTCATTGTGACGTCATTTTGCTACTTGGGATAGAATCGATCATAAAGTTAATAATTAAATAAATAAATAAAAATAATTTATATGCATTTAATTGATAAAACTCGCGATTTAATTTATATAGAAATCCCGGTTTTTTGCTGCAAATAGACAGTAAATGTACTATTTTTTATTTATCCGCCCAATTTCAAATAATCTGTTTAATAATCTGAATCCCTTATTGTTGAGATTGTAGAAATTAAATTGACAAAGAAGAGATATACTTTAGATCTTATGTTAGTACCCGTCTTTTGTAGACTTTGTGAAGTTGGCACCTCATCTTTCAAAAAACTAAATTTTTTTTAAAGTTCTGAGTGCACCCCGAAGAATTCTAGAGTTTCTTATTAATTTTAAAAATAATTCTGGCGAATTAAGCTTAAAAAACCATTGATGAATCTTAGGGGGTGCTAACTTCATAAAACTTCACAGAACTTAGAAATTTTTCGATCCGATATACGAAAAATTTCTAAGTTCCGATGGGTAAAAAATTTTTTTGGGATCCCGACCGTTTCATCAGAGTTCTGGATAGCACTTTACGAGTTCTACCAATAACTCTTAATGCTTGGAGCGCTAAGACCGATATATAAAGTCGCGATTTTTCATATGTTAAATGAAAGACCAAACAATTTTTTTAAAGTTCTGGCAATTTTATTGAGAGTTCTTGGTAGCACCTCAAGAGTTCTATAAGAAATCCTAACGGCAAAATTAATTATTTTTAGTGATTATAATATTATCGCTGATTTAATGATTTCATTTTGAAAAGTTAGGACCTCGAAGATTCATCAATAATAGTTTTTTAAGCTTAATTCACCAGAACTATTTTTAAAATTAATAGGGATCTCTAGAACTCTTTGGGATGCACTCAGAACTTTAAAAAAATTTAGTTTTTTGAAAGATGACATGCCTTCACAGAGGTGTAGACTTTATATTTCATAGTAAAAACTTGAATACAAGCTAGTTAAATCTGATTTTGCCGCAAGTGAAGGGGAACACATATATAACAAAATATTATATATTGCGAAAATATTATTACATTATACTGTTATGATGTTACAAAATAATACGTATGATCTATTACAGTTGTACTCGTATATAGGTGTACAAATGAATAATCCAAATTTTTCAGCGAAATTCAAGGTTTATTTTAAAAGAAAGTAAAACAAATTTTTCAGTCGAAATATTCACCGTTGCTTTCTATAACTTTTAGGCAGCTGATGAATTCCATTTCAGAAAAATGCTATCTTTGGACATGATGAAATAGTCAAGCCATTTTTGTATCTCATCCACTAATTGGAAGTGCGTATCGAATAAGGCATATTGCATCAATCGGAACAAGAGAGAGAATAATCGGAAGAAGCTATGTCTGGTGAATACGCCGGGTACACGTCCCAACCAAGATTCATTATGGTGCCTTTTGTCTTAGAAGCAATATGTGGGCTGGCGTTGTCATCCAGCAATTTCATAGGACGTTTTTCTTTGCCAACATACGTTTTCGTTTCAATTCTTGACTCAAGCGGACTTGATTTAATTAGCGTTGGTAGCAGCCCGCAGTAACTGTTTCAACAGCTCATAATAAATCACGCCTTTGATATCCCAAATTCAGAGCAGAACCTTCTTTCCGAAGCGTTTAGACTTTGCAACCGATGTTGATGGTTCGCCGGGATTTACCCATGACTTTCTGCGTTTCAAGTTGTCGTAGATATCCATTTCTCATCGCTCGTAACGATTTTCTACAAGAAAAACTTATTTCTATGCTGCTTATTGAGAAGAGAAAGACACGCTGCCACTTGTTGATTTTTATTGGCTTCAGTGAATTCATGCGAAACCCATTTTCCTTCTTTTTGGATCTTTTCCATCTCGTGTAGGTGTTTGAAAATAGTTTATTGCGTTACTCTCAACTGCTTTGCAAGCTCTTTTTGCGTTTGTGCCGAATTTTCAGCGAGCAGTTGCTCCAAATTATCGTTGTCACTTCCGAGGGCCTCCAGTAGGCCTATTCTCCAACTTCGTAACGACAATGTCGTTATCGTTACGTGTCGTTGTGCAGCTAAAACGTATCGGAAAATAGCTGCGTAACGACGCGTAACGATAGCGAATTCGTCGTTAAAAGTTACAGAATAGGGGTACAGGGCGTTTTGTTTGTCGATCAGACTGAAATCACCGCTTTTAAACCGCTTAAACCAAAATGCGCACATATCGTACAATACAATATCTTCGCCGAGAAAGGAACAGATCGATCGCTTTTGCAGCATTTTTTCCTTGTTGGAATTCGTAAAGAATAGTAATAATACAGTATCGGATATGCACTTTATCTATTGCCATTTTTGACTCTACTGAATTGAATACTTTTTAAAGTTATGTTGGTACTTTCGCCAAACTATAAATGTCATTTTTAAATAGCTATATGTTAACATTACCGACGAGATATTATCATTAAAGACCGGTGGTCTTATGAGATTTAGTGTGACTGGAAAAAAAACTTGCTGCGCGTTATTTTAGTTCATCCAATTATTGTTTTATTATAAAAATGTAATAGATCTTTTATGTAACTGCCTCAAGAACAACAAAATAAACATTTTATTGTAAAATTACTGTTTTATTATTGACAATGCAAAGATTTACTTACCTACGGTAGCGCGTGGCGAGTTTTTCTCCAGTAATATGCTAAATCCCATAAGACCATCGGTCATTAATAATATCTCGTCGGTGTTTTCGATAATAAAACAATAATTGGATGAACTACAATAACCGTATGAATCAAATAATTCGTGTAATTATCTTCAATACACTCAAACGGCCGGTAATGTTAACATACTTCAATTACCTCCGGGCTCACTTGATGGTCACAGAAATTTACCCAAGGCTGACGGTCTTTAATAGTATCTCGTCGGTGCCAGGGCTGACGCTCTTTAATAGTCATTATTGGGTTGATGATAAGGTTCTGATACGTCGTATGAGCATTGTGTTGATATCGGTTATTGCGTTTCAAATAATCAGCCCATTTCTGAGCTAATATGTGAGTCTCTTTTTCACATAAGTGACCTTTGCGCATGTATAAAGTGTTAGTCTAGTAAACTTCGGTCGAAAGTGCGCGTATATGTGTATATTCTTGTAAAGCGAGTGTGTTGGTCTCGTGATAAGGAAACCGGCCACATTGCCCCTCTGTGCTTTGTGCTTTGGGTTACATAATTTCTACCCATATAGTTTACATCATCTATTACAATGGACACAGATACAGCCATGGATATAGATTCCATGCCAGATAAAGACAAAAACAAAAATAATGTCCAGAATAATTTAAGGCTAATAGATGCCTGGAATAACTCTAATAGGAATTATCTACCGTTTGATGCACGGCTTGTTACAAAGGCTCAAAGGGCTAATCTAAAAAGAATTTCCTCTCCATTGTCCACCAAATCCCCAGAAACCAAAAAACTCACGAGGGAGACACAAGATCCTCGTCTCTTGAACAAATACTTTCTAGATTCCAAATCTCCCTTTGTGGTGAATATAAAAAATCTAATCTCCCCCTCATCCCAACATAATATCTCTTCTAGTCCAGGAACCAGAAGCCAAAAGTGTCTTCACACATAATATATTAGGTACCTCCCGAAATTCGGAGACAAAACAATATGGCACCATCGTCTTTGGTAAACATATCTATAAACATATAGACCTCTTCAAACAGGCCTTTGACTTGAAAATTTCTGGAAGGGATAAGTTTACAGTATCTTTCTCTAAAGGCTCCACAGCCAATAAATTTGTTGACTATTTCAACAAGAACGTGTGCTCAATATTTCAAGATGAGTCATGGCTCGCATATATCCCTAACTATAAAGTTATAAAACAATATATCATTAGAGGCATAGATGACAATAATACACCAGAGGAACTATCAATGAATATTCGTCCTCCTCCTGAATGGGGCATTTTATGGACTCCTCCTTTCGAAATTGCTCGTTTAAAGAAAAGTATTCATACTAAACGAGATGACGGCACGTCCTCTTTTAAATATGTTGACACTAATATATATACCTATTGCTCGCTTTAGAACAACCTCATCCTCATCAAGCTTAATTTACATGGGTCTTTTTCTAGAACCATTCGTTCAGAGAGTGCGTTGCCGTCAGAGATGTCAACGTTTTTGTCACCTGTCTAAGCTCTGCAGAACTTCAGATATTAATTCAAGCTGCATCAGATGTGGTGAGAACCGATCTTCCTCTCATGACGACACCAAATGTAAGTCTGATAAACCTCGTTGCATTAATTGCAAGAGACACAAACTTTCCAAATTAAATTATGAGGCACCAAGACCTCATACCCCATTTTCATTCGCCAAAAACAGATAAAGAAATTAGCAGCATATCATAACGTCTCTCCGGCTGAGGTCCAGACTTTATTGAATAAAAAAGGGGGAATAATCCTCCTGGGGGATGTTCTTGTCTGCTCTGGGCACCCCTCTTCCTATCCTGAATGACTTTCTTTCACCTAATTTAGCGAAAAACCATAATTCCTCCAAAACTTTGAGCAAAAATATGGCATCTCATAACCTTCCCACTAATCTTTGTTATTGCTTTCCGCCTCTATCGCAAAAGAAGAATATACTTCCTCCCTCTCCAACTAATAAAAAAATAAATCCCCAATCTACCTGTCCGAAAGAAGCTATTATCAACCCAGAAGGACAACATCAAGCACTCTTATTTCTCTTATCCTCCCTCTAATAATCTATTAGATATAAAAAAAAGAAACTGAATCTAACCTCAATATTAATAAAATATCAGCTTGTAACTTTTCACCCTCCGATAATAACGCTGACATTGAAAACTCG
The DNA here is from genome assembly GCA_009859135.1 of Formica selysi. NCBI lineage: Eukaryota > Metazoa > Arthropoda > Insecta > Hymenoptera > Formicidae > Formica > Formica selysi. The sequence goes on along the minus strand of WHNR01000028.1, from coordinate 714,945 downwards.
GCTTCCTATTTCACTTTAAAACCACCTCTAGAAATCCTTAATGCATGGATCTCTCAATGTCAAAATAAATTCTCCTGCATCAAATTTGTCTATAGAGATGTCCTCATTGAAATGGGCATCCTGCCGAAAATGTTCGATTAAAACCGATTAAAACATAATCCGTTTTAATCGGTTTTAATCGGTTCAATCCGCGCCCGGATTAAAAAGTAATCGATTTTAATTCCGAACGAATTATAATCGGTTTTAATATCGCTTTCGCGGATTATTTCCAATCCGAATTACTTTTGTCGTCCTCCGACAGATTCACATTGCATTAAAACCGATTTAATTATAACTTATGAAATCGTATAATTTCGGATTGAGGTGGATGTATATCACTCAACATTAATCCGCCTGAAGCGTACTAAATTCGATTTGACTATTTTCAATCGGTTTTAATACCGTATTTTCGGTGCAGAAATCCCGATCGATTCGGATTACTTTTTTTTTAATCAGTTTTAATTGAACATTTTCGGCATGGCAATAACCTTCTCAAAAATGCTGTTTGCACTTAATCTGTTTACACTTACATATACATAATCACACACAAGCCCCACACAAATCCCTCTGTAAATATTCTTCAGTGGAACTGTCGTTCGGTATTGAGATGTCTGCCTGAGATTTGTTTCATGTTAAAGGAGCATAAAATAAATATTGCCGTCTGTAAAACACGACTCGACGAAAACGTGCATCCCACTTTTGCGAATCATATACTAATCTCCAAAGACCGCAATAGACAAGGCGGTGGCGTTGCAATTCTCGAAAAAAGATTCAGAGTCTCGATCATTCAAGATGCATATATTGAACAACTGTGCACCCGGAATGATATAGAATTCATTTTAAGTAAGATATGGTTGGGATTGGATGCACATTTATATTTATTCCTTATATAGTCCCCCTCATGGTAGTAATCATTGCCCTATCGAGCCTCATGCTTTTGGCATGACATAATGCAATATTGTTCTTCCTTCGAATCCATCATAGTTTGCTGTGACGTAAATGTAAAACGCCCGCTCTGGTCTACGCAGGTACAGTGGACGAACGGAGAGGGAAATAAACTGGAACAAGCAATCACCAATACAAATTTGATATGTATAAATAATGGCGTTATAACTTGGTCACCCCAAAATTTTTCATCTTCTTCGGTGCTGGACATAACGATTACATCGACTTCAATAGCTAACAGTTGCACAATGACTATCCTACAAACGCTTCTTTTGGCAGACCCGCCTTTTTTACATCAAAAATCGGTTGGAAAACTTTCAAATCCAAATGCCGTGCAACAGCAGAGAATTTTCATATCAATTCTCCAGACCTTAACCCAACATATGAAGAGTTACTCGATGCCATATACAAAGTTCTAATAACTGCCGGAGCCAACAAACACAGCCACAATATTAAGAAAAGCGCCTGCTCCATGGTGGGACAATGACTGTAACGAACTAATTCAAACTAAAAGCTTCTACTTTAAAGAATACAAAACTCATCCGACAACCTGTAACAATATATTGAAGCTGGCAAGCAAACTATCAAGATCTTTGCTAAGAAAAAGAAAGAGAAATTCAGGGGATATTGCTTCTCCTTTGATCTTAACACCCCGATCACAAAGATTTGGAGACATATTCGTGTCTTTGCAAGCTCTCGTCAAGACAAGAACAGTTACACCATACTTCCAGAACACCATTCTTCGAAGATTTTGAAAAACTAGCTCAATTGAGATCTACCGCACCGTAGATAAACCTAGAAGATATTATTAATATTCCCTTCGCTGGCAATGGTCTAGACTTCTCCTTCATGCTGCACTCCTTCAGCCAGGCTGAGTATGTAGCATTTGATGTCAAAATAACGTTATTTGACAACCAAATGACGCCATTTGACATCAAGATCACATACGCTTGCTAGCTGGGATTGCGCTTTCAAATAACCTACACAAAATATTTGAAAAGCTTGTGCACAAGCGAATAGAATAGTGGTCAAAAAACAATAATATACTATCTAACTTTCAATTTGGATTTCGTCATGGCCTCTCATGTATCAATAATGTGGCAACATTAATAACTGACATTTGAATAGCGAACCAGCAACGTAAATTTACTGGAGTGCTCTATTTTAACTTGATTGGAACATTCGATAATGTGATTCTTAAGGTGCTTGTGATTTTGCTGTCCAAATATGAATTTTCACAAAAAATTATTGCAGTTATTCAAGCCACTACTCATTACCGCAATCTAATTGAATACGCAGCCGGAGTGACTCTCCAACAAAGATGCACCTCGCGGGGCTTGCCACAGGGCTCCATCCTGAGCCCTATTCTCTTTAATCTGTACATGACACTAATTGAGAATTGTCTGCCCCTTTCGGTACATATACTTATGTATGCAAATGACATTGCCATATATTGCACACATCCCAAGCAGAACAAAAAATCACAATAATATCAAAATGACTATCAAAAGTCATTATGATGTCATTTCGATGTCATTTTGATGTCATTTTAATGTCATCTTGATGTCATTTGATATTATTGTGATTTTCTGTTCTGCTTGGGATGAGTCCTTAAATTATATAAAAAATCATCTTAATCTTGCCTTAGAAAGATTAAACATCTTCCTAAGAAACCTGGGCCCATCCATTTCGCCAGCTAAATCCATGTACACCATTTTCTCAAATCAAATATCCAGAAATTTGCGATTGTCCATTTGCCGCAGTCGATTTTCCGATTTTTCGATTTTAAACATACTAGAAGAGCAGATTCCGTGTTCCTGGACACCTCGCTTTCTGGGAACCTAGATTACCTAGATCCTGAACTTAACTGGAAAGCTCACATCACCAATATGAAAAACAGAGTAATCAATGCGCTCAAAGCAATCTCCGGCATTCGATGGAGCGCGTATCCCTCGGTTTTACTAACAGTATACAATGTAACGTTCCGCTTTCGCGAGGCGGAGATAGGACAACTCGGTCGGGATCCAGGGCTCGTGAAAAGGTAGCGAGACACGAACGCGAATCTGTAGTTGGTATAATGTGTTATTGTACGTTAGGTGTGTGTTGTACAGTAGATATGTAAGAGTACAAGATGTGTATGTGAGCGCGTGATTCTATATACAAGATGTGGATGTGAGCGAGTGGTAGTGTATGAGTGAGTCGCTGTATACATATGAGTATTTCGTGCGCGAACGGCGGTGCATGTAATGCAGCGCGATTATTCGTAGCGCGGTTCGGGATCTCGAACGTATGGTCGATTACAGATTATAAATCGCGTAGCGCGGATCCGGCAGGAGCCGCTAGTTATCGGGTGGTAATTTTCGGTAGCGCCGGTGGGCGGTCCTTCGACGCGTATGTGCGGAGTATCGATCCCGCACGTCGATCGGTGTCGCGGTAGGGATGCCGGCCACATTATGTTATGCCTCCGGAGAGGCACGGTAGTTAGGATCGTTTGCCGGAAGGAATTTGGAAATTCGGGCGCCGCCCGAGTAACTCACGGGTTTATTATAAATAGAAAGGACTCCGTTGTATTTGGAATAAATATATATATATCTATTTTATTTGTATCTCGGCTTAATTACAAAGTCCCCGCACGTCACTTGCGTCGAGTATCGCGATATCGGATATCCCTCGGCGTGGGACTTATCGCCCCGTATCAATAGCGGGTCCGGTTCGCTTATGGCGGTCGAAGACAGGTATGTCGGCGCGTGCAAATGTTAGATCTTCGTCGATAATATGGATCGCGGGTGCGGAATTAGGAATGTAGTGGCTGACGAATACACCCATCCGTGGGAGAGAACTTCTCTCCACGTGAATACTGCCGGTACACGTCGGTGGTCGGGCAATTGAAGAAGTGCCGAGAACTCCCGGCGGGGTCGAGTACGCCCGATCCCGTTCTTCTCTGACTTGTAGTGTTCGGAGGGTATACTCCTGGAGATGCCGCAAACTCTCGGCGGAGGCTGAGTACTCCCAACCCCGTTTCTCTTTCTCGTAGGAGCGTATAAGGATGTCGGATTCTTTCCAGGCGTCTTACCGACTCTGGCGGATTCGGATGATCTGGTCTCAATGTGTGAAAACGCGCTCTATTTATACCCGCTTTTTGGCGCGCGCGTCTGCGTAATTCGGTAATTATTCTAATGGTACATTTGGCGTTGAACCGACGCGCGTGACTCGGATATATTCGGTATCGATCGGTCGGTTACCCGAGCACGTCACCGGCTCTCGGCGGTTTCGCGCACCTAACGGTGGTTATTTGCTTGCGCGTTTATTTATAATTTAAAAATGGGCGCTCAGCGTCTCCGCATTTGCCCGACTGGTCTTCGTCGGGCGGCGGACTTTCGGCGGATCGGCGGCCGGTTAACGGTGGAGGGATGCATCGTTACAAACAGAGTAATCAATGCGCTCAAAGCAATCTCCGACATTCGATGGAGCGCGCATCCCTCGGTTCTACTAACAGTATACAAGGGTCTTATTCGATCTGTGCTTGACTGGGAATCTCAGATCCTTCACCAGGTTGAAGAGAAGCTACTCTTGATGGCAAGTAGACTCTGATACGCTGCCCTGAGAGTGGTATCTGGGTTTATGCGAACCACACTTACAAATGTATTGCTGGATTTAAATGTGTTGGAAATATTGAGATAAACATTCCAATGTATTATCAAGGCTAAGCATTCAAGGCTAAGTGTTCAAGACTAAGCATCTGAGGCGGCGGCATCCGTTTGAAGCCACCTGCATATAGTTCTTAGAACCGAATATCGAGTTGCAAACTGCACGTGCATACGCGAAATCTTTCTTGTCTCCGCTTCATCGAATTGTGTTTTTTCACACCCCGCGGCCTACACTTTGATAGTATATAAAGAGCGACAGCATTCCAATCCGCGCACTTGATTAGAAGTGTCCGAGGAGCTAACACCGTACGTGTAAGATCATTTCGCCATAAGCACTTATCAAAAGGTGTACTTTTATACGAATAAACCTTTGTAATATTCAGTAATAATATATATTATGTATGTCATTTATTCAGTCCCCTTGGGGTTTTAAAGGCGTTTTTCAGGAACGTACCCAAACCTTTACAACCTCTACAAATTTTCCTGTTCTTCACCTGACCTGGTCCTTTGTGACCTTACAAACCTTCCTCCTCTCCCTTGCTCGATCCCCCATCTTTCCCCTGCCTTCCTCCTCTCCCCATCAATTTCTTCTTTTCTTCTTTCCCGTCTCTCCCTTTACCTCTTTTCTCTCCTGCAGCTCATCTATCTTTCTTCTCTCTTCTCTGTCCGGCTCCTCCGTCTCCTCTCTCTCTTCCTTCTTTTCCTCCTCGCTTACCTCCTCCGATGTCGCTTTCTCCCTTTCGCCCTCTTTTCTTTCTTTTCTACTAGGACTTATTGCCTCTTCTCCTCCTTCCTCCCGAACCTCTGCGCTCTCCTCTCCTGACGACGTTACTGATCCTACTCCTCCTTCTTCTCTTCCTCTCCCAATCTCTCTTTTTCATTGTCTTACCTCTCTCCTTAATCCTCCCACTTCCTCCATCACACTCTCTCTTCTTCACCGTCTTATCTCCCTCCTTATCCCTCTCATCCCTCTTATCCCTCACATCCTCCACTAGCTCCTTTATCCACTTCTCCATCTCTCCGCACTTCTCACCTTCCGACCGTTTTCTTTCCCACCTCTTCTCCTCACCCTGCTCTTCACTCACTCCACTTCCGTCGGCTTTCCTCTCTTGTCGCTCTCCCCTTTTCTTCTTTCTCCTTTCTCTGTTGTCCTTCTGCTTACAATAGCCACTCTCTCTTCTCCTTTCTTACTTCTGGCCGCTCTTTTACCTTTCCTTACTTTTCCCTAACTGCGTACTCCACCCCTACTACCCGTTTCGGTCTCGATTTTCCATTGATTCCCCATGTGCTCGATTCCTTTCATACTTCCGGCGCCACTTCTCGGATCTTCCCACTCAACTCTTATCCTTCGCCATTACTGTGCCCTACCTTATCTGACTCTCCCTCTCTCTTATCGACCTCTCCTGTCTACCTGCCATTTTCCATCGCCTCTCTTAAACCCTCTCACTCTATCCCTCTTCTCTCTCTCTCTTTCTTTCTCCTCACCTCCAAACTGCCAACATCTTTGTATCCTTTGTTGAAGTTTTACCAGCAGTGAAGAGTACACAATTATTAGTTTTAGTAAAATATACGTTCACTATATTTTAATACAAATGTTCTAATATAATAATATTCGAAAAGAAATATTAGAAAGACTTGGACTCGTTATAAAATATGAAAAGGATCGCTCTGTTATTACAAGACTGACTGCGCACACACGTCTGTTCAATTTCGCACAATCATGACCCATATATATTTTGATTTGTGCCCTCTATTGTGGATGAGATAACACTGCTTATATTCGCGCTTTAATTCAAATTGAGATTATCTCATCCAACATCCTTCCGTCTTCCACGTTCTTCCTTCCACCTTGCTCCCCTTACCATGCCACTTCCTCCTCTTCTGCTCTCATTATCCGCCTCTAATTCGCCTGACCTTTCTTTCGCCGTTCCTCTCTTTCCCCTTTGACTCCCGTTTCCATGTTCAACCGCCATGTGCTCGTTCCACTTCCTTTAATCTGCGCTATCTCATATCATGCATCTTCCCTCTCAGCTCTTTGTCACTTGTCCCGTTACCCTGCTATGCCTTATCCGCTTCTACTCTCCTCCTTATCGGCCGTCTTTCCGTCGCTTCCCACGTGAATTTCCTCTTCTCTCTCTTTCCATCTTCTCTCTCTTCCCCCATTTTCCTAACCTTTAAACCGCTCCAACCTTTGCATCCTTCCTCTATCCCGATCCTTCACTCCACATATCTCCCTTCATTCACCTTGATGCACCTCCTCTTGCTCCTCACTTTTGTCCCTTCCGATCTCTCTCACTTCTCCCTATCTCGTCTTCTCCTCCTCTTCCTCACGAGCACATTTTCTCCCTGTTCACGCTTTCCCACCGGAAACGGAAGTCTCATATTCAGTAATAATATTATTGGCGTAATCATATTCATTGATTTCCAAATACCTGCTAATAACAACAAAATGGTGAACTACCTTTAAATACAAGATGGCAGTTCTTACTGGAGAAGTTCCTGTGCAAGGTCACCGCTCGTCAATCACATCCGCTTAACACTATCCTCAAATCCTTACACCAACACCCTAATGAGGAAAGACCATGTTTGGGGGCTCTGACTGATACATTTTTGTCGAAAAACCAACTCTTCGAACAAGTTGAACAGTTTCATCTTCCAGGAGTACCCTTACCTGGAATACTCTTACCTTGTCAGACACTTCAAACCGTCAATTAATATTAATTCTGGTTTCAGTATCAAAGACAGTAATAATGTTGAGAGCTCATTTAATACTCTGCTACGTCGGTTGACCTTCAATCTGTCACTTTACACTGATGGATCTAGAATATGCGAGGACGACCTAGTCAAAGTTGGTTATACGGTTGCATCTCCTGAATCCAATCTTGTTATTAAAAAAGATATCAACAATTACTTCACAATCTTTGACGTCGAGGCTTCTGCCATTGAAGAAGCTGTAAAATACGCATTTGATAATAAAATATCTAAGATTCTTATCTTTTCAGACTCAATGTTCTCACTAATTTGCAGGCTCCTGTTCTGGCACAGCTAATCTTATTCTCCGTATAAAGCATCTACTATTTCAATGCAAGAAGATTGATCTGACGATTCAACTAATGTGGATTCCCGGTCACACCGCTATTCCGGGTAACGAGCTTGCGGACTTCTTGGCTAAAAAATCCCTGTGCCTCCCTGATCCTTTCTTTATATGCAAATGCCATTACACTAATCTTTACTATAAATTTAAACAACTTACAAGAGATAAAGCCACTAACATTTTTCGTACTAAGAGTCTGCATAAAGAAGCGAAATACTTCAAAAGAATAGAAACTCTTCTGCTTCCCCCATGGTACTCTAGAATTAAAGAAGGTTTTACACGTCCAGTGATTACAATGATATCTACGTTTAAAACACATTACACAGCTGTAAACTCTCATCTGTTGGAGAAAAACATTGTATCTTCCCCCGATTACCCATGTGGCTACGTGACTCAAGATCTCAATCACATATTCTTTCAATGTCCATTATTCAACGACTTTTCAAACATACTTATTACTTCCTTACTTCAAACAAAACCGATAATCACGCTAGACATATCCACAATTGCCTTTTCCAAATGCAATAAAACTTGCCAAGTCTGTTCGAACAGATTTTGTCAAATGTCTGCTACAAGTTTTTGTCAGTAGAAAGACTGCAGATTGTATACAGAATCTGTTATAGCAGATAATGATAGCAGAATGTCAGCAGAAATGTTACAAAATCTGCTGACATAATTTGATAGCAGATCACTAGCAGAAACTAAGTAGGATTTGCACACAATTATCATAGCAAATTGGCAGTAAAAACCGAGCAGAATTTGCGCAATGCAGTTTGATGTCAGATTGGCGGCAGAAACCGAGCAGGATCTGCGCAACGAAGTTTGATATCAGATTAGCGGCAGAAATCGAGCAGGATCTGCTAACGTGGATTGACGTCAGATTGTCGGCAGAAACCAAGCAAGATTTGCACGCGCACAATCTGACGGCAAATTGGCAGCAGTAACCGAGCAAAATCTGCAGCTTTTAGCCATTCATATAATTTATTGAAATAGTATAGTTTATTCGTTTACCGCTATGCGGTGCACTATTCACTTTCTATACCAGCCCCACACAGAATAAGATATCGAATAGATACATAGTGAATATTTACATATCTATCTGATGTACATGTCTACTATGGATTAGATATCTAATAAATGAATAAAATATTTATATCTCTCGAATAACTAGCGAGAATATCTAATGGATGTGTACACATTATCCATATATCCATGTCCACCAAGAAGTTACCAAAGATATCTACTAGATAAACATATGTTATTCATATATCCATGTCTACCAAGTAGCTACCACAGATTTCCACTAGATATATACGTATTATCCATATATCTATGTCCATCAAGTAGCTACCGAAGATATTCATCAGATATTCACATTTTATCCATATATGTCTACTAAGTAGCTACCAAAGATATCTACTAGATATATACGTGTTATCCATATATCCATGTCCATCAAGTAGCTACCAAAGATTATTCATTAGTTATTCACATGTTATTCACATATCCATGTCCACCAAGAAGCTATCAAAGATGTGTATTAGAAATCTACGTGCCCATGTCCATATCCAAAGAGAAACGTGAAGTCGAATAGAAATGTATACCCAAGCAAAACAAAAAATCACAATAATATCAAAATGACATCATAATGACTATCAAAAGTCATTATGATGTCATTTCGATGTCATTTTGATGTCATTTCGATGTCATTTTGATGTCATCTTGATGTCATTTGATATTATTGTGATTTTCTGTTCTGCTTGGAGTTGATCTATTCAACACGTCTAAGATAGGTCGACTTTCGCATCTAGATAGACGTCATAGTGGCCTCTTTTAGACGTTTAATAAACATCTCATTTTCTGACGTTTTCTTGACGTCAAAAATAAGACCAATTACAATATTAATATATAATAACACATTATAATGTGTAATATATATAGATAAATCTAAATAATTTAATTTATGAAATTAAAGATTTTATTTATACGGAAGTTAATTTCTAATTTTATATCTTAAGTAGACAATAATGAACGACCTTCACTTATTCGGACACTTTATATTCGATCGGGTATTTATCTGTCCGATTTTTCAAAAATCAGTTTAATATCTGAATTTTCCTGTATGGAGATCGTGTCAGAAATTAAACTGATAAAAATAGTTATTAGTCGCTTTTTGCAGGCTTCATATACATTCCATGACAAAAACTTGAATACGAGTACATAGAATAAATAGTGCGTCGCATAGCGGTAAGCGAATGAACTATAAACCCGCGGCAGTCAATCACTAGCGGTTTTTCCGTAAAAGTATAATGTTCACCAAGGACTAATTAAAACCGGTTATTGTACATATCTGTACGCTCAGCAGGTGGCAAAAAAGAACAGACATACAATATCCCAGGTAGCACGGTGTCGTCATTATAACGTCGTTTTTTAGTCACTGGTTACGTCAAATTGACCTTTGAAACGACGTAAAAGTGACGTTAAAATGACGGTCCTAAGTCACAGACCGTTGACGTCATATCTGTGACGATAAAATGAGGACATTTCTCTAATATAAGATGACATATAAAATTGGTGAACCTTTGGCTACTTCTCAAAATTTACCGTTTTTTCAATAGTACAGATCCATCGGATTTTTAACTCTTTATCAAACCGAATAATAAACATAGAATTATTATAAAATATATTAATGGAATTACAAATGTAATAAATATGATTTCATATACATACATACATACATATATATATATATATATATATATTTTTTTTTTTAAACTATCAGTCTGATATCTGAATTCTCTATATTGGGATTGCATCAGAAATTAAACTGATAGGAATAATTACATTTTTAATCTCCAATATTGTTGAAAGGTGTAATATTTCAAATAGAATATTGCAGCAATGTATCAGAAGTATTACATGCCGAGTGGGTACTTAACCCTAACAACACACATGTCCAGAGGACATCCAGAGACCATCCAGAGGTTATCCAGAGGATGTTTAATATCCTCTGGATGTCCTCTGGATACTCTCCGGATGTCTTCCGGAGAAAGTGTATTGTTAGGGAAAATATAAAATAGAAATTAACTTCTATATAAATAAAATCTTTAATTTTATAAATTAAATTATTTAAATTTATCTATAATATACATATATTATATTAATATGTTATTATAATTATTACTGTAATTGGTTTTAGTTTTGCCGTCAAACAAATGTCAGAAAATGACGTTCTGTGAATGTGACATATTGACGTCATTTTCAGGTCTCCTGAGACATAATTTAGAATATTTAATTAGTCATTTTGTGACTAAAATTTAATCAACATACAATGGATATCTACATGAATATCTACTGAATACTGATGATGTGGATGTCCAGTGGATATTGGCTTACATATCCTGTGAATATTTATCAGATCTCGTATTGTGGACATTTGGATATTTAAAGCATGTCTAATAACTATTTCCTACATATTCACGGATATCCCTAATGCACATTGAGAACATCCAGTAGATATCTAATGTACATTAATTTCCGTGTGCGTATTCAAGTTCTTGTCATGAACGTATATATATAAAAAGCCTGCAAAATGCGGCTAATAACATTGTAATTATTTCTACCAGTTTAATTTCTGACACGATTCCCGTATCGAGGAATTCAGATATTGAACTGATTTTTGGAAAATCGAACAGATGAATGTTCGATTTTCACTTATTCGGACAATTTCTGTCCGTTATTATCTACTTAAGAGGATGCCGGACCGTCCTGTTTTACCGGCCATAATAATTATATATTTGCTTAATATAAGGGTTTTGCGGTGTGTACGTGCAAAATAGGATACCTCTCCACTCGGAAATGCATGAAGGAATATAAGTGAACGTTTGAAAATGTATTTGAAAGCCTAGTAAGAAACATTTCGGTGTGCAAAATGTTGCATAGTAAAATCTTTTTTATAAAGCTTCTAAACTCACTTCTCGAAGTTCACTAATACTCTTTGATAAAATGCCGAGTGCGGAGTTCACTTGTTAGGCACGTGCAGGTTGCAGGTTTTTTATATTAAGTAAATGTTGACGGCAGAAGCCGATAACAAAACTGTAATTTTTTAATTTTTTTTCACTTTTCATATGAAATCATAAACCCCGCACTCCGTTATTATGTATACTTTAATTATGGAAAAGGATTTGTTGATATCTATAATCAACAAAAATATTTTGCAATCCTACTAATATTCGCATTCTGTCGGTATTCGGCATCCTCTTAAGATTTAAAATAGAATTTTAACTTCCATATAAATAAAATCTTTGATTTTATAAATTAAATTATTTAAATTTTCCTATATATATATTACATTAATATATGTTATTAATATTATATTAATACAAACGTTAGAAAATGACGTCCCGTGAATATGACATGTCGACTATTGACGTCATTTTTTAGTATCATATGAAACCTAACTTATGATGTCTAATTGATCATTTCTTGACCAAAATTTACCGTCATTTTGCTACTTGGGATTGAGATCTTTTAAATCCATTTAAATACCATTTTATATGAATGTCTAGAAGCTGCAGAGTCTGCTCAGTTTCTACTGTCAATCTGCCGTCATATTACGCGCAGGTTCTGCGTGGTTCCTGCTTGCCAATCTGCTCACATTACCTGTCAGCAGGCTTTGTCGACAAAACACGAGCTTAATGTAGACACAGATGGCTATGGTTTTGGTGTGGGATTCTGATTAAATTTGCTGCCAATCTGCGAGCATGCTGCTAATATTTTGCTATCTATACGCTTTTTCTAAAAAAGCCAAGCGCTTTAGATCTACAAGAAGCGGACGTCCATTTAATACCAACTGGCGTATAGGTATATATTCGCTCGCGAAGTCTAACTAGCAATACAAATAAGAAAAAGGTCTTTAATAGTATCTCGTCGGTGACACTGTCGATGATATATAACCGCAAAAGAACGGGAAAATCAATTGATTTTAAAATTAATTTTTTAAGTGTTTAAAAAAATTTTGGATTATTCATTTGTACAGCTTATTATATATAGGTAACTTACGTTATATATATTATTTGTTACTTCCAAGTTATATTACTGCAACGAACGGTATTTACTGAGTAGTATATTGCAGTATATATCTCGAATATTTCTAAACTGTTTTAGTACACAACTTTTACAATATTCTTAAAACATTCTCAGGATCTACATGTGCAATATGGAAATTAACAACTTGTAAAATCTAATTGATGCAGATTTAAATATATTTATGCATGTTTTAATAATATTGCTATTATATTTTGCAGTAACGGCATCAGCATACGCAATCATAGTATAATACATATATTCTTTAACGATTTAGTCGGCTTTCAGTATCGACAATCAGTTAATTATAGTTGGCGTAATTTGTTCGGTAAGATAGATACTGTTTATTACTACGCTTGTTTAAAAAAAAAGGTTACATAAGAATAATAATATCTATTAATATTTTCAGCATCATTCGGCGGTTTACTCGGATTGTTTGCTGGTTTCAGCCTCATGTCAATCTTTGAATTTCTATATTATTTTGTAATACGCATGATAATTGAAGCATACTTCAATTCAAAAGAACACAGCAATGTACAATAACATGTATTAATAAACTTATGCTAATAATACATTTAGAAATAATTAATATTTAGAAGCAATTGATAATAATTATAATTGTTGTCAGTAATTGAAATATCTCTTTCTATTGCATCACGCAAGAAAATAAAGTTTAATATACATAATTTTTTATATATAAATGTATGTCACAATGTTTGAAATGCTTATTATTAACATAATCTGTAAGTATTTTTCTTAATTTACAAATAAAATCTTTTATTTACACCTTTCACATATAAAACGCTTCCTATATTTACAAATAGTTGTATAATTAGCATATTTGGAAAATAATACATAAGACAAATATTTATAAAATGTAATAAATTCTCTCTTAAGAGTAGAATATAGACTTAAAATAGCATATTTTAAAATCTATAAATAATTTTTTTGCAAATCTTATTGAAATATTTAACTATTTTTTGAATCTATATCTTCAAATTTATTATATTACAGTATTTATCTTATTTTTCAAAAAATTAATTTTATATACAATATATCAATATACATATATATTATATTAATATATATGTAAATTTTTTACATATGTACATATAGAAAAAACATTTAAAATGCATGATTACTACTTAAAGTGCAGGATTAAATATACTTTTTAATTGAAAGTCTGAATCTAAACGATAATTGCGTATTTCTGGCAATTGCACAACTTGAGTTCCTTCTATTTTACCATTCCTTTCTTGCATAGATGTCATTATTTTTCTAACGCATTCAAAGAAAGGCAACTGATTCCCATAAATTTTGAGAATTTTACAAACTTCTTGTATAAACCATGAACCTGAGTAGAACAAATAGAATATTAATAGAAATAAAGAATATTAAAAGTCTCAATTATGCAAGATATATCTAAAGTAATCATTTACCTTGATCTTTATGACGCACTGATACAAAACCTTGTATTGTTGACATAAATATTAAAAATTTTCTAAATTGGCGAACGTCTTCTGATACCAGTGCAGGAGAATCAGATAAACCATCAATTGTCAAACAATTATTTATACTTCCTGTGGAAATAAAATCTGCTCTCTTGTAATTTCAAATATTTACAGAGTAAAATTATATATATTAAGGGGTCTCCCTAGTTTGACGCTCTAAAAATAGAAGTGATTTTTGGTCATTTTTTTAAAGAAAAGTATAAAACATTAATTCTAAACTTTGCACGTTTATTAAATAACATTTCAAGTATATCTTGAATTTTTTTCAAACAAAAATATTTGTTTCATAGTTATAGTAGTCCAACCAGGATGGCTAAAAAAAATGGCGAACATGATTCCAGCCGTTATAATCATCCGAAATAAAAAAACCAAAAAGATTCTTAATCTGTAAGAGTGTGATTATCGTGTGAACTAGAATAAAAAAAATATTGAAAAATGAAAAAATGGCGTCTCAAAAAAAAAATTCCATTTTTCATCAAAAAATTGATTAGTTTTGTAAGTCGAAAAATTTGAATTTTGCAAATATCGATTTAATTCTAGTTCACACGATAATCACATTCATATAGATTAAGAATCTTTTTGGTTTTTTTATTTCAGATGATTATAACGGTTAGAATCATGTCCGCCATTTTTTTTTAGCCATCCTGGTTGGACTATTATAATTCCGAAACAAACATTTTTGTTCGAAAAAAATTTAGGATATATTTGAAATATTATTTAATAAATGTACAAAGTTTAGAATTAATGTTTTATACTTTTCTTTTAGAAAATTCCCAAAAATCGCCTTAATTTTCAGAGCGTCAAACTAGAAAGACCCCTTAAGAGAGAACATTAACCGAGGCATTTGAAAAATTTAAATTTCTATAACATACTCTACAGTTTTGTATGTATTTCAAGAGTTCGAGTTTTTGTATCTTACAAAATAATAAAATTTTCATTATCAATATACACAAAACTGTTCACAACTTTTTATTATGGATATACAATATTTAATTTTTTCAGATATACGTTTCTTTTTCTTATTGCAATTTTCATTTTTGTTTAATTTTGTTTTCTTACCACGTGTCTTTCCTTGACAAGCTTGTATGATAACAATTTTTATAACATCTTTCAATTCCATACAACAAACAGCTCTTTCAATTGCTTCCAGTGAAACTTCTTTTTCATCTGATGAAATTACACCTCCTGTAATGTAAATTTATCATTTACAATTCATTATAAATATAAAATATTAATAAGGTATAGAAAATAAACATGATACATTTGCATAATATGTGATATATATGTATATTGCTCTCATCACTATTATTTTATAAGACATACATATTTTATGTATTTTAAGATGTAGACATTTCTTCAAAAAAAATCACTATATTAAGTATATACCATAATTACACTCTATTCTTACCTCTATATCCATGACTTAAAATGCAAAGAAATAAACAATCATACTTGTTATCATGGTCTTTTGAAATATTTTTTATTTTTTCTAACATTTCTTTTCTCTTTAGATTTTCAAATATCTCTATTTTAAATCCAAAAGCTTGAAATGTTTCAGATAAATTATTACAATCCGTACTACTTCCAAATCGCGTCTCATACTAAAAGAAAACAGAAAAATTACAAAATAAAATAATTTCTTTTGTATTAAATATTAATAAGATACCTCTTTTCCAAAATATATCTGGTTTATAATAATACATAATCCATTATTAATAGGTTGTATTTTCTGTTTGTTATTTTTTTCTTCAAGAAATGATCCTTCTAGGAAAATTGGATGAAGATAGTTTTTATCATTTATCCCAAAATTTCCATGAGTATCAACGACATGCAATCGATTTTCAAATTTCTCCAAATCAATGGAAATTATTTTTAAATTTTCGAATTTCTTCAAATGTTTTAATAATTTTTCCATATTATGCTTTTCATCTAAAATAGAATTATATGTAAAAAATTTATGATAATAAAATTCATATAATTAGTTATAATGCTCACATTAAACTTGCTATATCCTGTCTGATTCTATAATAGTATTTATATATAGTGATTATATAATAGTGTTTTTTAATTATAAAAATTATCTCTCCTTTACATTATATGTGTATTATTTCCAGATATTCCCTTTTAAATATTAAAATCTTTTGCATAAAAACATGTAATATAATTTATAACAGGTAATAAATATATATATTGAGCCTATATTGGGTAAATGAAAATGAAAGAGTATTTATAGTCACATGAGTGGTTTAAACTTTTACTGATTTATACTTTATTACTTTATAAATTATGTCATAGCTTTGTTATAAGAATGAGTTGCTACAGGGTGATATTAGGAAATTGCTGAAACTATTTGGCTGTTATTTGAGAACAAATATGGGTAAAATTTAAAAAATCAAATTATTTTGAGTACAAAAAATCTGTCAATTTTGTTAATATACAATACAAAAATTATATAAAGCAATTTGATAATTAAATTTTGCTTATAATCGTTTTTATTTCTTTTTATATAAAATTTGATTATTAAATTGCTTTATATAATTTTTGCATTGTATGTTAATAAAAATGATAGATTTCTTGTACTCAAAACAATTTGATTTCTGAAATTCTATCCATTTGTTCTTAAATAATAGCCGAATAGTTCCACAATATGCATTCACATGGTTTGCCTCTTCTGTATAATAGCACTCAATGAAATTTTTTTGTGCACTGTGATAGCACTCATAACTAATAGTATATGACTTCGGCAACAGTTAGAATGAAATAGACATGTCTCTAACTCATAAATTGATAGATACAAATATGCATGAAAAGATAGAGAAGAGATATAATGCTTTAGTTTTAGCAACTTCTTAATTGTCACCACATATATATTTTGAGAAATGTATACAACTAAAATATTTTTATCAATATTATATCAATAAAATTTCTATATTTTAAAATATATTTTTAGTTTATCTATTTGCATTAAAAGCTTACTTCGCAAAAATTAAATAATAAATTAAATGTATACCTTTTGAAATTGTAATGTATTTAATTTGCATCCAATATAACATATGCAATTCAAGATAATCTATATCATCCAGTAATGATTCATAATTAGAGTTATCAGATTTAATATAGCTTAATAATAGTTTTTGCTCACTTTCATTAAAAGATTCACATAGTCTATATAAGCACTTTGCAACTACATTTATATTTTTTGAATATGATCTGATCTTTGGAACATATTGTAAATCTAAATCGTTAAATGATATTCTTAATTTCCTTGTTACTTCTCGATTATTTAGAATGCATAATGCTTCTAAAATTTTATCTTCCCAATTTTCTGGATACTTCTTTACATAATCTATAATTATGTATGAATTTTCTGTCTTTGCTTTTTGAAAAAGATCAAAAATATCTCTAAATACATTTGCATAATCTTCTATTATTAAAAATAATACAGAAATTTTCTCATCTATATCAAGATCTTTTTCTATCTGTCTTAAAATATTCAAGTTTATAACTGTCTTAGCTGTGTTATGGGCAATTGCATCCAATGACAACGACATCACGAATTATATATCTTTTTAATATAACGTTGCTGTTTACCTGAAATATATATCAGCAATTTTTAACAATCTCGTTACGCCGCTTTATACAAAATTTTTTTAGATCGTAATAACCAAAATTTATTGATTTTTAAAATATAAAAGTATACTTACAAAAACTAAAAGATCTTTTCACAAAAAACTTATTTCTTAATTGCATACTACGGCTATGTTTCGATATTCACTGCCAATCATAGACATAGGCTGCGTTCCGTTCTCCGTTTCATGCACGATGCGCATGATGCATTACTTAAGCCTATAGCCTATCACACACAAATTGGCATAGCTGCATATGCATAGCATAAGACCATCTGGACCAATGAGCATGCTATGTAAATCAATATGGCGATTTTATTTCGATGCTCATTGGTCCAGACGGTCTTATGCTATGCATATGCAGCAATGTCAATTTGTGTGTGATAGGCTTTTAGCCTAAGGCTTATCACACACAAATTGGCATAGCTGCATATGCATAGCATAAGACCGTCTGGACCAATGAGCATGCTATGCAAATCAATATGGCGATTTTATTTCGAAGCAGAATGTACTGCTTATTTTCAGCGCGAGTTCTGATTGGCTTCTGCTTTTCTAGCACGAGTTCTGATTGGCTTCTGCTTTTCTGCTTTCTGCTTTTCTGCCAAGGTGTGAATCCGGCCTTATGCTATGCATATGCAGCTATGCCAATTTGTGTGTGATAGGCTATAGGCTGAATGCAGCCAGTATATCTAGACCATAGACATAGTATATCTAGACCGAGCGTTTGCATTTATTTAAGGAGTGGGGGTAAAGATGCACGTAGAAAAGGACATACTCTGTTTCGTGCCCCTTGCGTTCTCTCTCGCTCGCACATAGCATAGCGCTCTCTTTTGTCACGCTAGAGCGAGAGAGAACGCAAGGGGCACGAAAAAGAGTATGTCCTTTTCTACAAGCATCTTTACTCCCATTCCTTAAATAAAGGCAAACGCTCGGGCCGGTATTCATAGTCAGTACTTATATTTAAGCCGTCTTAAGGGTCGACAGGAGTGACAGTAGAGACCTCTCGCGGGAAGCCGTGAATTACGAATTCGCTTATCCCGTATTACGGCCAAACAATAAAGAGAATCATGTTAAACCTGTGATATTTGTAATCAGTAGGATCATCCGCAGTCCTGTACAGAGCTATTTTTTTGAAAAAAAGAGTTAAAATAATATTTTATAAGTTGACAAGAAAGGTACATACTAGGTACAGCTCATGGCGGATTAGGTGCAGTTGGCCATGAGCTGTATTTCATTTATTATAAATTTTTAAGAGCCAAAATGCAAAAGTCGGCTCTGTACAGGACTGCATAATTATATAAAGAATTTATTAAAAAAAGTTTCATGAAGTAATATGACTTCTTCGATGTAAAATACGGAATAAGCGGATCTCACTAGATGTGTATCTAAGGAGCAGCTCATGGGGAAATTTCCGTGGTAACATACTGACTGCTTGACAAAGAGAGATGATTGCGCCGTCTTTGTCTCTCTTTCATCGTGTATGTGTGTAGTATCCGTGAAGGCACAAACACCTATACGTTGAGCACATGGATGCGATCGTTGAGAAATAAATCTAGACAAGGAGCGACAATCGCGTGCTGTCCTTGTTCTTCTAACGTATCGCTTTACGGTCGAGATACAACCTGAAAATGCTTTCTGGCCTCTCGTGGCAGAAAGCAGTAATGCAACATGACTAACGGGCGCCCATTCTTTGAGAATTTTATATTTACGTATATACATATATGCATATATATGTTTAAATTATAGTTAAAATTATACGTGCAATTAAATATTGTATGATGATCAATAATAATATAGATAACAGAGTGAATAAATATACAATATGTAAGACACGGGTGCCTGTTAGACTTTGTGAGATTTGTTGCTTTGTTACTATCGATATTTCGTTTATCATATTAGCGGGATAGAGAAATAGCATGATTGTCAATTCTTGTTTGACATTACATTATCTTTTAACAGTCTTAATCGTAGACAATTATATTATATATTCATAGACAATTATATTATCTTTCTTCAATTGTACCGATATCGCGTAAGCATATACGAGTACTGGTATATGAAAGCATATATATAAATAATACATGTAATGACGAAGTGCAAAATATTCAGTCTATCATGCAGTACACTCAAGTTCAATTCCACAGATATCTCAAAAAAATTTTTAGATGTGTTTTGTTATTACATTTTATGTTTTGAGAATTATATTGAAAACAAAATTTGAAAATTTTGAAAATATCTTAATATTAATATATATTAATATATTAATAATATATTAATAATAATTAAATAAAATAATAATAGCTTTTCTCTCCTAGCTATTATTGGTTTATTACAAGATATATTAAATACATAAAATAAATTTTTTATACACATGTACAATTACAAAATGGTCAACATATTTTCAAAATTTTAATAATTATTCTAAATATAATTTTCACACAAAATGTAATAACGTTTATATAACAAAATATATAAAAAAATTTTGTTAAGATGTCTGTGGAATTGAACTTGAGTTTACTGCGTGATAGATTGAACACTCTTGCACTGAGCCATCACATATTTCTTGTAAATGCTTTCATATTATCAGTATTTATGTAGCAGATATTTTTACACGATAATATCGGTATAATCGAAAAGAAATCAAGATAGCATACTTGTCGGTCTATAAATTTTGCAATTACTAAAAGATAATGTAAGCCAAGAATTAACAATCGTTCTCTCCTTGTCGCTCTATCATGCTGACAATACATAAAGTATCGATGAAAAAGCAACAAGTAAAAAAGCAATAAATTGCCAAGTCTAAGAAGTGCCCGTATCTCTTACACGTTGTATATTAGTTCACTTTATTAGCTATTATTCTACTAATATTATTTATCATTGTGCAATTTTGAAACATATGTAACATTTCTATATATTATTGGTATATATCTGTACATATGCGCATAAGTAAACATAAAATTTATAAAAAGTGGGCGCCCATTAGTCTTGTTGCATTACTGCTTTCTGCTACGAGAGGCCAGAAAACATTTTCAGGCCATATCTCGGCCGTAAAGCGATACGCTAGAGGAACAAGGATAGCGTGATCGTTGATCCTTTTCTATCTTTCCTCTCCACGGTGCGTCCACGCGAGCAATGCAATCGTGTATGTACGTATACAGACATACACCTATACATCGAGACTGAGAATTCATTCCTCAGCGTTGGTAACCCTGAAACCTGAGTTTCACATTTTCACCGCGCGAGGTCTCCAATGTCAATTCGGAGTTTGCCCGTCACTCCTGTCGACCCTTAAGCACAATCTTAAGTGTCGGTCTACAATAAGTGATTTAAGGGGATCCAAAAGCTCGTCTGTTTTACCGACCAAAAATTATTATTTTGCACATTGAAATCTTTTTTTTAGTTGAATAGAATAATAAATCCTTTTCCACGATTTAAGTACACATCGAAACAAAGATGAGACTTCACGAATTTATGTTAAAAACGAAGAAAAGCTAAAAAATTACAGTTTTTTTACCGGCTTCTTGCGTCAGGTCATAACAATATTTGCTTAATATAAAAGTTTTGCAGTTTGTATGCGCAAAATAGAATAACTTCGTCTTCGGAATTGCATGAAAGAATATAGGTGAACGTTTAAAAATGTATTTAGAAGCCTAGTAAAAAACATTTCGGTGTGCAAAATTTTGCACACCGATATGTTTTTTACTAGGCTTCTAAATACATTTTTAAACGTTCACCTATATTCTTTCATGCAATTCCGAAGACGAAGTTATTCTATTTTGCGCATACAAACTGCAAAACTTTTATATTAAGCAAATATTAATTATTATGGTCGGTAAAACAGACGAGCTTTTGGATCCCCTTAAGCCTTAAGCCTTAAGAACTTGACCAATTTACAATCAAGTATGAGGAGAATACCAGACCGGCACTAAGATGTCCTAAACCAATCACAGAGCCGTATTAGCATCTTAAGACATTACTTAAAGGGCATTCTACAATAGCAGTAGGCAGTACAGAATGAGGAGTAAGATTTTAAGAGTTGGTTTTAAGAGCAAATGGGAATTGCCCATTACTCTCGGTCTTTACATCACTAAAAACAGTATACTCTCCTACTCCTACAGCCTTGTTACTGCCGTTGTAGAATGCTTTTTAGACGGTCTTGAAATAAGAATTGATTAATGCGTCGTCTACAATGGCAGTAACAAGGCTGTAGGAGTAGGAGAGTATACTGTTTTTAATGACGTAAAGACCGGGAGTAACAAAATGGGCAATTCCCATTTGCTCTTAAAACCAACTCTTAAAATCTTACTCCTCACTCTGTACTGCCTACTGCCATTGGTCTAGTTTCCACCGAAGTATTAATTCGCATCTAGCGCGGCGTAGGACCGCGGTTTCCACCGAAGTCATCAATCCGATTCTGTTTCGGTGCGCATCGAATTTAACGTTTCCATCGACTTAAATTTAGTCCTACGCCGCGCTAGATGCGAATTAATACTTCGGTGGAAACTAGACCATTGTAGACGACGCATAAAGGGCATTCTACAATGGCAGTAACAAGGCTGTAGGAGTAGGAGAGTATACTGTTTTTAGTGATGTAAAGACCGAGAGTAACGAAATGGGCAATTCCCATTTGCTCTTAAAACCAACTCTTAAAATCTTACTCCTCACTCTGTACTGCCTACTGCCATTGTAGAATGCCCTTAAGGCCATCACACACAAAATTCCGTAAGGACGTAAGACGTAAGTGTAAAGGGCATTCTACAATGGCAGTAACAAGGCTGTAGGAGTAGGAGAGTATACTGTTCTTAATGATGTAAAGACCGAGAGTAACGAAATGGGCAATTCCCATTTGCTCTTAAAACCAACTCTTAAAATCTTACTGCCATCCTACTGCCATTGTAGAATGCCCTTAAGAAAATCGACCAATCCCAATCGAGTATTTGGCTCTCCGTAAAGGGCATTCTACAATGGCAGTAGGCAGTACAGAGTGAGGAGTAAGATTTTAAGAGTTGGTTTTAAGAGCAAATGGGAATTGCCCATTTCGTTAAGGGCATTCTACAATGGCAGTAACAAGGTTGTAGGAGTAGGAGAGTATACTGTTTTTAGTGATGTAAAGACCGAGAGTAACGAAATGGGCAATTCCCATTTGCTCTTAAAACCAACTCTTAAAATCTTACTCCTCACTCTGTACTGCCTACTGCCATTGTAGAATGCCCTTTACTCTCGGTCTTTACATCACTAAAAACAGTATACTCTCCTACTCCTACAGCCTTGTTACTGCCATTGTAGAATGCCCTTAACCCCTTCACTTTTACGGAAAGCCCAATACTCGATTGGGATTGGTCAATTTTCTTACGCTTACGTTTTATGTCCTTACGGAATTTTGTGATGGCCTTTATGGATACCGACCTCGGTCTAGATATATTATGTCTATGGTTTACATACACTAGATTTTCAGTATTGGCAGCATAGACATAGTATATCTAGACCGAGTGTTGAGGAGTGAGGGCCAAGGTGCACGTAGAAAAGGACATACTCTGTTTCGTGCCCCTTGCGTTCTCTCTCACTCGCATGTAGCATAGCGAAAGAGTACGCTATGCTACGTGCGAGCGAGAGAGAACGCAAGGGGCACGAAACAGAGTATGTCCTTTTCTACGTGCATCTTTACCCCCACTCCTTAAATAAAGGCAAACGCTCGGTCTAGATCATAGACATAGTATATCTAGACCGAGTGTTGAGGAGTGGGAGCCGAGGTGCACGTAGAAAAGGACATACTCTGTTTCGTGCCCCTTGCGTTCTCTCTCGCTCGTACGTAACATAGCGTTCTCTTTCGCTATGCTACGTGCGAGCGAGAGACTACCAAGCTGCCAGCCAGCGATCTAGGCCGGTATTCATAGTCCGTTTTTATATTCAAGATCGTCTTAAGTACGGTCTTAAGATGCTATGCGGCCATTTCATTGGTTGAATGGGATCTTAAGACGACCCAAGACCACACTTAAGACGATCTTGGATATAAGAACGGACTATGAATATCGGTCCCAAAATTAAAAAAAAAATTAATAACCACCAAGCTCCCAACCAGCGACCTATATAGTAATTAAACTTACGATACACGAAAAACATCAGGGTATCGATTCTGTAATTCAAGTGAAGGTGAAAATTACAAAAATGAGCAAATTTACAAAAAAAATTATAATTTCATTGGTCCAAACCTAGTAAATTTGCTCATTTTTGTAATTTTCACTCTTACTTAAATTATAGAATCGATACCCAGCTTAATTTGCTCTTTCATAATATACATTTTTTATAACTAGAACAACACAGACGCGCGCTGCGCGCGCGCTTTTATTTATGGACATTTTCCAATTTCTTTAATTTTTCTTTCCTAACTTTAACTTTTGTTTCACGAATTGTCAAACTGTCAAAATTCTCATGATTTGACAATTGCAAATAACACGAATGAAGCAAGTCGCAGCGCACAAGCGAGATAGCTAATCAGCATCGCGAAAAAGCGACAACAATAAACTTCGATATATGCGAGTATCGACTTTACATGCCTTTTTTATATAGGGAGGACTGGCACGCAGCGCGCGCTACGCGCGCGCCTTCCTTATCCATTGCCAGTACACTTTAAAGCGCGCGCTTTGCGCGCGCCATTTATTCTTTTTCATTTAAACATTTTTAATGATATATACACAAAATCATATACGTCATAAAATAAACCAATATAACTGCCTAATATCATAAATATTATTACCTAATATCATATTCTTCCTCTTTCTTTTCTCCTCTGGTCTCTCTTTCTCTCTCTCTCTTTCCCACCACCCTCTCTCACTCTCCCTCAACAGCTCTCTCCCCCTCCTCACTCGCACTCACAGAACTCTTCTCTCTCTCTCTCTCTCTGTCTCTCTCTCTTGCTTATTCTTTTTCTTCTTTAATTTTAAATCAAATATCCTTTTTATACATTCGCTCTTTCATTCTCTCTTTCCCTCTCTCTCTTTAAATTAAATGAAATAGATAATATTAATAATTTTTAATAATATTTCTTAATAATATTTAACAATATATTTAATAATATTGAACAATATTTTATTACCTGATATTATATTTATTTTCCACCTTTTTTCATTTTGTCTCTCTGCCTCTCTTTTGCTTATACTTTTTCTTCTTTAATTTTAACTCTCCCCCTCTCTCTCTCTTGCTTATTCTTCTTCTTCTTTAATTTTAAATAAACTATCCTTTTTTTACATTCGCTCTTTCATTCTCTCTTTCCCTCTCTCTCTTTAAATTAAATAAATTAGATAATTTTAATAATTTTTAATAATATTTCTTAATAATATATAACAACATAGTTAATAATACTGAACAATATTATTACCTGATATTATATTTATACTCCTTCTTTTTTCCTTCTGTCCCTTTCTCTCTCTTTCCTTCTCTTTTGCTTATACTTCCTCTTCTTTAACTTTAACTCTCTCTCTCTCTCTCTCACCCTCTCTCTATCTCTCCCTCTCTGTCTTTTGCTTATTCTTCCTCTTCTTTAATTTTAAATAAACTATTGCTTCCTCATAGAGGAAGCTTTGTTTTCGTGACAAAATTTTTTTTCGAATTTTCTATGCCAATGTGTTTAGAATGTGCCAAAACGTCGAAAAATCATATTCCTAAAAAATGTCTGTATGCATGTATGTATGTATGCATGTGTGTATGTGTGTATGATGTATGTACGCAATATATTGTACAACCTCTAACTTCCGCAATTTTTGAGATATCGAGTTAAATTTTTTTTTACATGGATAGAGCATCATTCAAGGATGGTTGGTATTGAATTTGGTGAGAATCGATGAAAAGATTCATTTTTTATAAAATTTTGACTTTTTTGAGAAATGTCTGTACACGCTGTAACTTTTGGAAAATTTGAGATATTGGATTAAATTTTTTTAGATGGATAAAGTATTATTAAAGGATGGTTGCTACTGAATTTGGTGAGTATCGGTGAAAGGGTTTATTTTTTATAAAATTTTGAATTTTTTGAGAAATGTCTGTACACGCTGTAACTTTCGGAGAATTTGAGATATCGGATTAAATTTTTTTACATGAATAGAGTAATATTAAAGGATGGTTGGAACTGAATTTGGTGAGTATCGGTGAAAGGGTTCATTTTTTATAAAATTCTGAATTTTTTGAGAAATGTCTACACGCTGTAACTTTCAGAAAATTTGAGATATCGGATTAAATTTTTTTACATGAATGGAGTATTATTAAAGGATGTTTGATACTGAATTTAGTGAGGATCGGTGAAATTCATTTTTTATAAAATTTGGAATTTTTTGAGAAATATTTGTACACATCCTATATATATTTATCGTGTTATCTTTTTGTTATAATAAAGTTAATTAAGTGTTTCTTAAATGAGTTTATATATCTCTAAAAATGTATAATCTATAACGTAAATGTATAATCTATAACGATTATATAAAAATAAAGAAAGTGTGTAAATTAGAAAATAGCAAATTACTTCTTTATCTTTTTATTTCGTTCACAATACTTCCTCTATAAGGAAGCAAAAATTGAAGAAACCGCATGCTTAAAGCAGCTTAAGCTTTGTAAAATAAAATGATGAAGAAGCAATGTGCAAATTTCTAATTTGCACGACTCTACTTGTCCTTCTTTTGCCTTCGCTCTTTCTTTCTCTTTTTCTCTCTCTCTCTTAAAATTAAATAAATTAGATAACATTAATAATTTTTAATAATATTTCTTAATAATATTAAACAATATATTTAATAATACTGAACAATATTATTACTTGATATAATATTTACCCTCCTTTTTTTTCCTTCTGTCTCTTCTTCTCACTCTTCTTCTCTTTTGCTTATACTTCCTCTTCTTTAATTTTAAATCTTTCTCTCTCTCTTTCTCTACTGCTTATTCTGCCTTTTCTTTAAACAATATATTTAATAATACTAAACAATATTATTACTTGACATTTATTCTCCTTCTTTTTTCCTTCTGTCTCTTTCTCTCACTCTTTCTCTTTTTTGATTATATACTTCCTCTTCTTTAATTTTGACTCTCTCTCTCTCTCTCTCCTTTGTTTATTCTTCCTCTTCTTTAATTTAAAATAAACTATCCTTTTTTTACATTCGCTCTTTCGTTCTCTCTTTTCCTCTCGCTCTTTAAATTAAATAAAATAGATAATATTAATAATTTTTAATAATGTTTCTTAATAATATTTAACAATATATTTAATAATACTGAACAATATTATTACCTGATATTATATTTATTCTCCACTTTTTTTCCTTTTGTCTCCCTCCCTCTCTATTGCTTATACTTTTTCTTCTTTAACTTTAACTCTCTCTCTCTCTCCCCCCCTCTCTCTCTCTTTCTCTCTCTCTCTCTCTCTCTCTCTCTCTCTCTCTCTCTTTTTCTCTCTCTCTCTCTCTCTTTCTCTATTGCTTATTCTTCCTCTTCTTTAATCTTAAATAAACTATACTTTTTTTT